>PVJD01005509.1:0-114497 GCA_004026545.1 Mormoops blainvillei | reverse complement strand
TTATTTCACTTAGCACAATGCTCTCCAGTTCCATCCATGCTGTTGCGAAGGGTAGTAGCTCGCTCTTTCTTTCTGCTGCGTAGTATTCCATTGTGTAAATGTACCATAGTTTTTTGATCCACCTATTTACTGGTGGGCACTTAGGTTGCTTCTAACACTTTGCTATTGTAAATTGTGCTGCTGTGAACATTGGAGTGCATAGGTTCTTTTGAATTGTTTTCTTGGGATTTTTAGGGTATAATCCCAGCAACAGAATTGCCAGGTCAAAAACCAGATCCATTTTTAGTTTTCTGAGGAAATTCCATACTGTTTTCCACAGTGGCTGCACCAGTCTTCATTCCCACCAACAGTGCGCTAGGGTTCCCTTTTCTCCACATCCTTGCCAGCACTTGTTTGTTGATTTGTTTATGATGGCCATTCTGGCCGGTGTGAAGTGGTATGTCACTGTGGTTTTAAAAGTTTCAAAGTGATTCCTCTTTAACCTCTCCTGCATTTTTTTCTAAGTTGTTTACTTGTACCAGTGTTGTTGGAATAGTCGTATGATTCCATCTGCCTGGTGTGTGTGTGTGTGTGTGTGTGTGTGTGTGTGTGTGTGTGTGTGAGAGAGAGAGAGAGAGAGAGAGAGAGAGAGAGAGAGTTGGTGGGTGGTGAAGGAGAAACTGAGGCTTGGAGGTGTGTATGTGTTTGTTTGGGGAGCTGATATCAACCTTAGAAGCTGATTGCTTTCGGCTTGAGTGATAATAGTTATTTTTCTTTCTTTTCTTTCTTTTTCCCCCTGCTTTTAAAAACACCACTAATAAGCCAGGAGGTCACAGGATCAAATTAACTATACTTCGTGGGAATTGCATTCATGTTGCAATGAACTGTGAGAACAGTGGATATAGCCAGGTTTGGAGTTAGATTTCAGTTCCTGCTTTGTTATCACATACTATTGTATGTTTACCTCTTTCTTGTGCTAAAAAATAAACAGTAAATACAGAGCCCGTTAGCTCTGTCTTTTGCCATCTTTCAGTGTATTATGCAATCATTTGGCTAATCGGGCAGAAAGTTACAGAGTTTGACTCCCAGAAGAGATGCCAGTTATGAGTCCCTTATTATAATGCTCAACTAGATAAACTTTAAATATTAAAGTATCCTTCTATGACACTTTTTCTGACCTCTAATGCAATTCATTTCACAGAACATGAAAAACAAATCATCAAAATAAACTTCCTGAATTGTACTTGTGAGCTAATTCTCCATCTACTTATAAATATTATTAGGCATAGTGGCTAAATGCTACCATATGTTAGGGCAGAATTTGTAGAAACAAAATACCATACACATCACAAAATTACGGAGTTAGCTACTTTTATCATCCTTAGTTATTTCAACTTTATACTTGTGGTGTGCTATGAAGGCTGCTCCCCTTTAAGGAACACGTGTTGCGTGTAGGTTATTAACTCATTAATTCCTGAGGTCCTTATGCTCAAAGGACTCAACAGTTTCTTTTTCCTTTTCTTTAGCTTTCTGGTTTCATACCCGTGGAAACTGAAAAACTTGTAGCAGGAAATAAGTACTAGAGCCCAAAACAGGATTAGGTCTCAGCTCTTAGCACAGGGTTGAAAAGCTTTAGCATAGAAATAAATTATTGCTCTTTGTGGGCACGATATCAATTGTGATTAGGAATATTGTTTTTGACCTACCATTGCTTTTAATTATTTTAAATTGCTTTAAAGCATAAACATAAATTTTGGTTTCAGAAACATACTGCCCTTAAAGCAATACCACTCAACCGGAATTCATTCAAGGAAGATAGTAACAGACTGGGAGAAAGGCAGAAGTTGTTGGAGTCCACGCGACCAGGTGTGGCCTTCTGGTCACATGCTTACCACAGGTCCAGCGGGAACCTGCTACGTGATGCTTGGTTCAAGAGGGTTCAGAGAGTAAGTAGAACCAAGAGGAACTAGTCTTGAAAGGAAAAGGGCAAGTTTATTATGGCTTTTGGATGATATCTTTCAGTATTATTCTCTAGAGGCCACTCAAGCTATTTGGCATTTTCTGAAAATAATTTTCAACTGTATATGCTATAATGATATAATTAATAACTTGTTTTAGGGTCATCTATGAAGAATGCATTTCAAATACTTTTTGAGCATGTGACAATAATAACAAAACCAAAGGTAGATGAATCTACCAATAATTTGACAAATACTAATGAAGAGCTTACCAAAGCAAAACTGACTTAAAGCGTACAGATAAAGCTAAGGAAATAACAGGAGGAAGGTAACCCAAATACGCACAATTTGTGTCTACAATAGAATATCTTCGCTTTTACATGATAGAATATTTTAGGCAATATTTTACATTTAAGCATTTTCTAAAAGACTCACCCCAATGTTCATAGTAGTGCTATTTACAACAGCGAAGGGCTGGAAACAGCCTAAGTGCCCATCAGTAAATGAGTGGATCAAAAAACTATGGTGTATTTACACAATGGAATACTACGCAGCAGAAAGAAAGGGTGAGCTACTACCCTTTGCAACAGCATGGATGGAACTGGAGAGCATTTTGCTAAGTGAAATAAACCAGGGGGTGAAAGACAAAGACCATATGACCTCACCTATAAGTGAAACCTAATCAACGGAACAAACAAGCAGACACAATAGAACCAGTGATATTGAAATAAAGAACAAATTGACAGTAACTGGAGGGGAGGGGACTAATGGGGGCCGGGGGAGAAGGAGAAGGGTCAAGTCAAGGAACAAGTATTAGGGACCCATGGACAAAGATAATGGGGGGGCAGGGGAGGGCAAGGGAGAGTAATGGGAGAAAAATGGGGACAACTGTAACTGAATAATAAGAAAGAAAAAAAGAATTCTTTTTGGAGTTCCTCAGCATTATCATTACTTTTTACTTTCATTAATATGCTTTGAACACCAAAACTGCTGTGAATTCAGGGCCATGTAATATGAAAAATAGAGACATTTATGGAAGAAGAAACAAGATACAAGAAAAATTGTACATAGGACAATGATGCCTCAGTCCCCTTCAAAGTAGGCACCTTGGGACTGCACGGAGTTCTACCAGTCACCATCAGCTGCCCCATTGCATTTTCCTGAGTCTCATCAATGGTCTGATCTTCCCTTTCAAAGGTGATGTTAGTTTGGGGAAAAGCCAGAAGTTACAGGGTGCCAATCTGGGCTGTAGGGGTTGCTGAGTCACCTGGGTGATTTGATGTTTCACCAAAAAACTCTGCACCAGACGTGATGTGTGAGGGGAAGCGTGTTGTTGTGGTGAAGCTGCCAATTACCAGTTGCCCATAGCTGCAACCTTCTGAATCATCCAAATAATTTCCTCAGAGGAATGCTCAAGCTTCACGCAAAATGGGTTGCAGATTTGTTGCTCTACTCGCTCAGTCGTTTTGAATGCAATGACCACACAGTACACATGCTCACTCAATGTTATCTTCCACCCCTACTGACTAACACAGCGAAGTTGTCATTCTTCACACATGTGCACTCCAGTCCACTCTCCTTGGCTGCCCGGTTACAAGGATGTCGTGCAAACTGTTCTCGTTATATTAACAATGGCTGGACGTTTTCTGGACAGACCTTGTATGTTATCAGTCACATGAATTCACAAATTAAAGCAATGAGACAAATGACCAATGGGCAAGGTATAAGGAGAATTCACTGATTTTTATACTGGGGAGAAGAGGTGGGAAAAATATAGAAAACTGCATTTTTATTAATGATGTTTTTCCTTTACATGTATAGATCTTTACATGTATGAGATGCTAAGTATCTCAACTGTAAAAAATAATAGATATTCATTCATATTTACAAGAAAGTGTGATACAATAGCATTTATTTTCATAGTGGAATGTGACTATTGGTTGTTTCCTTGAGACACTAGATTCAGTAAATTAGAGACTATTTTGGGATAAATGGCAAAGGTAGGGAAAAATGAGCTGTGAGGACTATATTGAAGGGTAAATGAGAAATGCTGTTCATCCCAGAGGTTTTCCATCCAGGCCGTTCATGAGAATCATTTGAGGAGCTTTTAAAAAGTGCTAGTGCCTGCCACATCCTTTCCAATTTTCCTCTGTGACCAAATACTCACTTTGTATTTTTCAGATTTAATTGAGGGTGGAGGACCAAAAAAATACATTTGGTCCTCCATATCCATGGGGCTTTTATTTGCGAATTCAACCAATCTCAGATCAAAAATATGGGGAAAAAATGTCACATTGCTGTTGAATTGTATTATGTAGTTAGACCTCTTATGGCTTAACATGGACATGCTTCTTTTCATGTCATAATTCCTTAAACATACAAAGTAACAATTATTTATATAGCATGCACACTGCATTAGATATTATAAGTAATATAGAAATGATTTAAGTATATGGGAGGATGTGTGTAGGTTATATGAAAATACTACAGATTTTATATGAAACTTGAACATCTGAAAATTTGGGTGTCTGTGGGGGTTACGGCCTGGGTGGGGAGTGTCCTGGAAGCTACCTCCTGCTAACACGGAGAGAAGATAGTACCAACTTTGGGCAAGATCAGAAGAGCAGATTTCCAGCTTGCAAACTCTGGTTTGGTGACTGGTACTGAAGATTGCTTAGAAATAGTGATGAGGCTAAAAACCGTCAAGAAAATTAAAATATAAAAAAACATCAAGATAGGAGAGAGAATGAATTGGCAGAAACTGGTAGTAGAGGCATGTCATTCATGGACAGATATGTCCAAAGAATTTAATTGTGATGAGTAGAAGGTAAATGAATATTCTCAATAGACATATCATTTTCTGTGTGTGGATGTATTGTAGATAACCAGTATTTCTGGGTCAATCTCCCTAAAGCCACCTTTTTCACACTAAACTTCGAGCAGCTAACAACTTCCACTATGTATTCAACCAGAAGTCTCTGAAATGGGTACCAGACAAAGAAAGCCCTCTGGCATTCTCAGCAGGCCACACTATTCTGGATCAATTAGGGAACAAAAGGACCAAATTCATAAGCCAATGCTAATAGTGTCTATGAGATTTCTACCTAGGGGGGGAAAAAAAAACAGTTCAAGAGTTATGCAATTTGTACAAGGTTTCTGAGGAATTTTATTTTGCAAGATTTGTAACACTATGTTATTTTGGCTGAGTCTACCATAACAACAAAGTCATTTCAAACAGTGCAATGAAAATCTTTGTACTTTTTCCATGTTCCAAGCGCAGGGCACTACCCACCATTCTACAAATATATCAGGCCAAACCACCTTTGCTCTTGTTGTTTCTCTTCTTGAATGTCTTCACCCTTTCAATACCATCTTTAAACTCTCACTCCAAAAGGCACAATCTCTGTAAAATTTCCTGCATTTGATGAAAACAGTATCCAGGTATGCTGTCACGCAGAGTGCACACATCGCTCATATCACTGTGTTGTTCTGTTTATTTACCAGCCTCTCCTCCTGGGTAGACTGAAAGTAATTCAAGGAGAATTTATAGCCCGTGCCTTGCTGAGTATCTGTTTTTAATTGCACTGGAAAGCTACCCGGCCCCCCCTTTTTTTGGATAACTAGAACCCCTAATGGGAGCTCAACAAATGCTTGTTGCATTAAAATGACACCCTTCACCTACTTGGACATTTTCCCTGTGGCCAGTCCTGTTGAAATGACTTTAGTTATGTCAGTCGAGCCTGCCCTATGTGTGTTTTTGTGTGAGTGAGGGTGTACACATCAAAATAGAAAATATATGAAAAATTTGCTTGTTTATGTAGCACATGTATTTGAAAGGAAGAAAAATGGGGGGGTCTATAACTTTTATTTGCTTCTCAAAGTGATCTAAGGCCCCAAACAGATGATAAAGCACTATAAAAATGAGAAGAAAAAACTAATGGCTGTCTCATTGAATTCTGAAGTAAGACAAGTGTGATTATTATCATTACTGCATGAAAATGGAAAATAAAAGTGGAAATGTATTACCTGTATGTGGCATTATGATAGTCTACAGAAAACAGAACCAAAATACTGAAACCAACTGAAAGTTTACTAAAACTATTAGAATTTAGGAAAGTGGCTAGAAGTAAAATACAAGTTTATCAGTAGGTTTTATTTATATTAGTAAAATTACTTGAAAATAAAATGAAAAAAATCCCAGTTCATCAGCAGTAAAAATATATAATATATAAAAATTTAATAAGAAATTTGCAAGATATCTATTAGAGAAATAATATAAGTTTATTGGAAAACATGAAGACAACAAATACAAAACTATGGCATATTCCTTGGTGAATTGACTCAATGTTGTAAAGATTCTAAGAAAATAGGTGTTAATGACCTCGGAGTAGCCAAAAAATGCAAATTTACAGTATAATAAGCTATATTTTCTCTTTCAGGTTAACAAAGCTTAAAAATATGTGGAGTAGTGTATTTGCTCATACATTGTCAATGGGAATGTAAATAACTACAACATTTTTAGAAGTATCTTGGAAATATGTAGCAAAATTTTAACATTTAATGTTTTAGTTATATTTTTAGAGATCTACCTTACAGAAATAATTACCCAAGTGATTGTAATATTGATGTATATATGCTATATATGTATATATTTATATATATATATATATATAAACATCATACACATTTGTCCATGGGAA
The DNA here is from genome assembly GCA_004026545.1 of Mormoops blainvillei. Classification (NCBI taxonomy): domain Eukaryota; kingdom Metazoa; phylum Chordata; class Mammalia; order Chiroptera; family Mormoopidae; genus Mormoops; species Mormoops blainvillei. The sequence continues at coordinate 107,860 of PVJD01005509.1, read as the reverse complement.
TTGGTTAAAAATTATTTTTCATTCATTAAGTGAAATACTGGATAGACATTAAAAGACTGGCAGTTCTATACATCAAATTAAAATATTGTCCTTGATATGCTAAAAAGTATACAAAAGCAAGTTGAAACACACTATTCGACATGATTCTGTTTTTGTTTTTAAAATAGTGTGTGTGTGTGCGCGTGTGTGTAACAATGCATGTAAAAAGATCCAAACGGGAACAGACCAAGAATGGTCACCCCTGGTAGTAGGGTTTCGGGGTGGGGGGTATTTTTCACTTTGTCCATTGCCACAACTCTTCAAGACTTTTGCAATGATAATATGTTTATTTCTTTAATCAGAAACAAACATGAATATATATTTTGTCACTTCTTTAAGTTTTCATCTCATGATTGTGTGGCTTCATCTTTATTTTCCCCATGTTTAAACTTTAGGACACAGCGCTTTGCTTGGAGTTAAGCCAAGTTAATGACAGAGTCGACAGTGGTAGCGATAAGAGAAGGCCTGACACATCCCTGAGTTTTTCGTCAACTTTGACTGCTCTCTCGTCACTTCATTTTTTTCTTCTTCCTTAAGTGGGGGTTTTACAAGGCATGTCATTAAAGTTCATTGAATTCAAAGGACATAGATGTAAAAGGGAAAAGAGCCAAAGCACTATTTCTTCTGCGCCAAAAGAGAGACATTTTCCTCAAGGGTCAGTGCTAGGCAGAGCTTCTTTTAGATTGGAATTTTAAAGTTCAAATTGATAGTTCTTCTTGAAAAGGAAAAAAATCTTCCAGATTGAGGCAAAATTAAACTGAAAACATCAGAGGTATATAAAGAGCCTTAGTTATTGGTTTTCAAAGTAGTTACTACCTCCCCAGGTCTTTGGATTTTTCATTAATGTGCATTTTCAGAACTACCTCGTCATTGCATAACCTGTTGGGCACAAAGAAAATGTTCTCATTGTTACTGAAGAACCTTGAACACACACATCGTTTCTTTAGTTTTATTGCTGTTTTGATTGCATGATTATTTATTTCAGCATTAAAGAATATTTCTGCTTTTAAATTCTCTACTGATCAAGCTCATAATGAGTTATTTTAAAACACATTCCAAATATTTTATTTGGCCCAGCTTCATGTTGACAGGTACAATAGTCTCATCTTAGCTTCTGTTCACACAAGAACACATTTTGAAACCCAATTAATAAAAGGTAGAGCTATGTAAGCTTTGCAGAGCCCCGCACCTGCTGAGCAAACTGTCAAATGTTTGCCACGGTACTTAGAGCTGTATTATGGCAAAATGAAAAAAAAAAAAAACAGGCATGGGAATGAAATTAAAAACTCACAGTGAAATAGTTGATTAAGAAAATTAAGCCATTTAACACAGAGCCATGCCTCTGCCTCCTGGAGGAAGCCTTGGGAGGTGGTTGTGGAGCAGAGCCAGTTAAAATGTTTGTCCTCTGTGGCAATGACTGCTTAATTTTCTTCACAAAGGACTCCTCTGGCATTCATCTAAATTTTCAGATCCCCTTTCAAATTTATTCATAAGTTTCGTCTTTCCCAGTGACCCCAACATACTTGGTTCTGGGAAAGGGTCTGTCGACCAATGGCAGATCTGCACCTAACCCAGAATGAAGCCCTAGGGGTCCTGAGGCCCAGGTGTCGATAGCCCCAACTTTAGCGGCTGAGGCACAGCTCACAGTCTCCCTGGGCTAGACATTTTAATTGCTAGATTTTTTTTTTTTTTAATGTTTAAGGGAGGAGGAGGAGAAAAGTATGATAAGGGAACTTTGAAGAAATTGTGACAGACAGACCTGCCTCAACTTTTTTTCCTTCAGAAATCCTCTTCCAATTAATTTTATTCTTACACTACCATCCTTTCGTCTTGAGTTCCTCCAGCTCTGAGGGCCTTAGTTGACTCAGAGTAATTTTGTCTGTCCTGAGTCGTTTTTGTTTGTTGCTTTAGTAACTGAATTGAACTCACCAGCTAAATGATGAAAACTTCTAGAATTCTAGGAATATGCCTTCCGTTTGTTTATGTGATTTAATAGTGCCTAGTATTTTGCTCAGTAAGAAGAGGAGGCTCAATTAAGTACAAGTATTAAATTCATTCATTCATTAATTGAGAGAATTACATTGTCCATATTGAACCCCAAAGGTGTTCTGTCTGGAAAGAAAAAAACTACTAAAGCAAATGCAGTAGGTAGAACTGTTTTCCTCAAGGCAGAATCTTTTCAGTTTGACTTGGCAGGGAAATATTCAGTGCTCAGACTGAAGGGAACTTTTTCTAATAAGTTAATTACTGGTTTAGAGAGACTAAAATTTTGATATTTATTAGCAGCAATTTTGGTGACATGACATAGATTCATGACATTTACATTTAGAAAGAAACCATAATGTGGTAATGATACTGCTCTATAATTACTTAATTATTTATACCCCCACATTGTTTTTTTATAGGACTTGAAAAGGTTAAGAAGGCCAAATAATGTATACTGGTTAAAAATTGTTGTGAAAAAAGAAGATAACGCAAGATTAGCTGCATAAAATAAAGTCAAAATTAAGACTAAATAAACAATGGAAGCTTTAAAGACTTTGCATACTTGCCAGCAATTTGGCCCTAAGCTTACTGGCAATCGACCTGGAAAAGATTAACCTCATCAGGTATGTAATGCACCATATCTCAAAGACAGAAGTAGTTCAGTTTGCTCCGGAGAACTGCAACGATTCCTAACACAAACCCCAGGCAGAGAACTTCTCTTGAGGATGTTTATCGGGTTACATTGGTAAAATGCCCCTAATTCATGACTACATCCTTAAGTGTGAACCAGTGTGAATTTCATGTGGCATGTTTATAGTATCCTTCCATACAAATGATCGTCGTATCAAGTGCTGTTCTGTAAAAGCGATTCTACTGATACCTGTACAATGAATTCCATGAATATAATTTCCCCCAGTCTGGCTAAATTTGGGAAGAAATTTGGGGGTATCAGCCCAAATGGAAGGACTACTCTATCAGTTAAGTTGGGCTCGTTGGTGCTGTGACAACAAATAATCAGAAAATCTTAGCGGCTTAAAACTCTGATGTTTATTTCTTGTCCATGCTGTATATTCAACATAGGCTGACAAAGGGTTCTCTTTATTGCAGTAGTTCAGAAACCCAGCTGACTATGCTTTCATGGTCACAGAGACTGGGGAAATGGACACATTGGCTCTTAAACCTTTTGCCCAGAACACTTGTCAAGTCTGCTGACATTTTACTGGTGAAAGCAAGTCGGCCATCGAGCCAGGCCAGTCTTCCATAGGATGGGCGCACGCAGCCTATCCCTGGGGACGTGCGTGGGATATCCGAACAACAGGGCAAGTTATGACAGCGGGACGGCCGTAACAAAAACTCTGAAGAATGATTTTCTGAGATGGCATTTTCTAAGATTTAGGAGTGACAAACCCCTCCAAATTGCATTATTTCCTACTGACACCTTGAAATGCAATATTCTTTGCTGGTAGTTAAAAATGAGAACTGTCTGCTTTCAGGGACAGGCCAACTGGGGGTAAGATTGATATTATACCATGAAAATGCAGCAGCTTATCAAGACTTCATGCCAGAATACTGTCCATAACTTAATATGTTTTATTAGTTTGAAAATATATACTCATTTTTTTTCCTTCTCCACGTACAACATATTGTTAACTAGACATATATACAATCATGTACAGATATAATTATGGTGTCCTTTATGATTCACCTTTACCATTCTTTTCTGACTCCTCCCATCAGAAGCATTCAGTGACTCCCAGTGGCATTGCTAGCATATTTGACACCTTGACTAGATTATTTTTATAACACCTACCCCCACCCTCCACTATATGATTAAATTGTTTTCATGTAGTAATGGGTAATCAACATAATTTTAAAATCTTTTTAAAAACAACAAATAAGTGGTGGTGGGAAAATGTTGACGTGGGGATGATGGGATGGGGTTCAGGGTGGAGGGAATAAAGGGGAGAAAAAAAATGAGACAACCGTAATAGCATAGTCAAAAAAAAATCCAAAAAAACCCAACAAATAAAAAGAATGATGGTAACTTTGAAGCTTACTAAAGTTCCTAGACTACTTTATGTATGAGCTAAAATTTATACTTTTCAAATAAAAATATTACACTTGCACTTTGCATTTAAGCAAAACTAGAAAATTCCACGGATCTTGTAGAATGAGAGAAGTGAAGCAATTCAAGTCCTGATGCTTTGACTTAAATCACAGCCATGACTGCCCAAGGCAAGCTCCAAGATTCCCAGTTTACTCTTGGGTGCGGGTAGCCGAGTGTGGGTGTGTTGGGGCTGACTGCGTAACTGGGAGTTGGCTGAATTAACTTCCATGTAGAACACAATGTTTAGTAAAGGATACAGAATAAAAATGTGATCATTCAAACCTTATCATGTCTTATTAAAAGTCAACATTAATAACTGCAATTGTTTAAGAGTAAGATTTACAAAAGATTTTTTTTTGAAGTATTTTATCACTTCGTTGTTTAGAATTGTAGGCACAAGGTGATGATTTAAATCAGAATGACTCAGTTTTATTATGGCTTTAAAATTCGCTGTATACAGTGCACCCCCTTATTGCCTGTACCTGGGACTGCCACTAACACCTCCGTTTGGTCAACCACAGGTAATTCCCATAACTGAGTACAAAGTGGACCCCCTAACAAAGTTCTTCATCTTGTGGCCTCAGCTTCTTTTTAGCCTACTCCACAATCTCCCTCTCTTGGAAATACCTCATCATCTAAAATAATGGAAATACTTTACTCCCTGAACCCTCTTCCTTCTAAAAATCATACTTCTGTATATTTATTTGTATTTCTCCCTCTGACAATTTAAATGTAAAGAGCAAAAACTTTAGAGCCAGGATGTGCTGCTAGATTTCATGTTTCTCTCTGCAGTTTATACATTGTGTGACCGTGGGCAAGTTATTGAACATAACTGGGGCCTTAGCCCCCACGCCTGGAAAAATAGTGATAAATACCTCAGTTAGAGATACTGCCGTGAGAACATAAAACATATGTGAGATCGTCTGTCACAATAATAATCTTTTTAATCTTCCTTACTAACTTTTACGTATCCAACACTTTCAGAGCTTTGTTCAAAATAAGCCCTCATAGAACTCGAACAACTGAATTGAGTTGATCAAACTGGATGGTATACAAGCTACAGAGGTACAGGGTAGAGGCTCAGGTTTCAGCCCTTTCTGTAACTGCTTCAGCTGTGAGCCCTGAGCATCGTCATGTGAAGAAAATCTAGGATATTTCGCGTTTGGCTTCAGTTCCCCCCCTTCAGCTGTCAAAACAAGGAGGCAGCAGAAGCATAAGTGGGGATGGTGACTGCCCGGGAATCTGGATGAGGGTTCCATTTCACCTTCAGAATTGTCTTAGCATTTTGAGCAGCTCAGAGGTAAGGAATGCTGATGTCATCAGGGTTAGTGCTGTGTCCTGAATAAATACCAAGTTAGGAGGAAGATGACTCAGCCCTGAGAGCTGCCCAAACCTCATACTCCTCCGATATTTTAAGCAACAGAGAGTGGTAAGCAGCTGTTAGATATCTTTGCTTCTTTGTTCAGGCAAAGCTTAGCCTGTTCCATTCGGAAAGAAAATGCTCATAATTTCCAGCACATTTAAAACTCTCCTTTCTTAGAGTTGTTAAAGCACACGTAGCCTGGAACATACAACTTAATTTTATACAGTCTCATTTCATTTTCTTATTATTTCCTGATTCCAAATGGGTATTAAGTTTGTTGTGGGAAGAAACCACACCTTGCATTCCTCTTATATTCTCTCTAAACTTAATGATTAGTCTTGGACCCATAGTAGTTGGTACAGACAGATACTAGTTTTATTTGTGTATGATTTTTACATGAGCAGTTACTTTTACTTCCATTCTTTCCTTTGAAATTCACCACAACCCCATAAAGTAATTGTTATTATCTCTATTTTACAGGTCAGGAAACAAAAGTTCAGACAGACTAAGTACACCACCATAGAGCATATAATTAGTAATTAGCAGAGTCTGAATTTATATATTTATATATATATATCTTCTGAAGAAAATATGGAATTTACATAACAAATTCTGTCTTAAATTTCATTGTTTATTGAGAGCTTAATTTTAAAACTTAAAAAATATATTTAATGTCCTATAGGTATTTGATTCCTGTTGCCAACTTTTCCCCTGGGGTTCTGTAATTAGAATACCTTTTGTAGTCTGTGAAGATGTTGCTCTAGAACATAATTATTTTATTTGTGCATAGAAAAGTTTATTTGTGCATATGTAAGGAAACATGGCACAGGATATCCCCATGTAATATAAAAACAAAAATTTGTGTTTTAGTTAGTACTATACAATAGATACTCCGAGAATTCACAATATTTTTGGGTTATTATTATTCATCTTAAAGATAAGGAAAGGTGACCAAAGGTTTGTGGCCAAAGAGAGCAGAAATGTTGCAAATAATTTAAATTGTTAGTCTCATCTCTTTCAGTCAGTAGGTAATTATGGAGTACCTGTGTTTGCTGTCATGGCTGGAGAGTGGTTTTGAACACATTAAAATTGCTGGGAGGTCAGATACGGTGGGAATTCAATCAAAATAACCCAATTTATACACTAAAGTGAGGCGGAAGGAACTGAAGAGCTACCTAGATTTTTCATTTTGGTCTCGTGCTGCAAATGGACAAGTCTGTGATTGATGGAAGACACTTACCTCACTTATTATGTTATGATTCATAGATTCCTAGTATAGAACATAATTGCATATTCTGTCTTCGGAGGCTTCCTCTTTCAGTTATTGCTGAAATAAACATCTTATTTAAATTAATAAAGTAATAATTTAAACAAATTAAATGTTAAAGCCTACTAAAACTGTAAGAGAACTTGAGTTTCAGCGTGAGTTTAAGAATGATAATTTAGTCTTTATTTGAGAGATTATTGAGTATGATGTACAAATAGTTTATGTTGCTTTTATAATTGATGTTCTCAATAATTTACCACATCGTTTTCATTTCATTCATGAACCTTGTAAAGGATTAACTGTAAAAGGATATTTAAGGAAGTTGGCTAAACGGATCACCAAAGTGGGTAAGAGTGGTCCAGGGTGCGGTGGGTAGTAAAAGATCATCGTTGTAGTTATGGAGAAATCTCTGCTTTTATCTCCCAGGTTAATCCCTCCGCCGCACCCACTGTACACCGAACCTGACTAGATCCCAGTGCTTCTCCATTACAATAATGCACGGTCACTTAGATTGACGGTTACTGCTGCATCCAGAGTTCTGTAAATAATGATAACATTACTGTCTAGCACATTATGTAAGATCACCTAAATTATAAGTAGAAGATGTATCATGTCATGGTCAAGTCTAATATATATAATTTACAGGCTCCATTCTCACTGTCGTGAATGTCTATTCAAGAGGGCAAGAATAACCATCACCCTTCGCCAGAAGAATATGTCAGGTCTGTGTCTTTTTCTAAATCTAGAGTTTAAGAAATTGTGCAATCCAAAGGAAAATCCCTCTCAAGGGGAAAAATGAAATCACTTATGACCACCTCCTCCTACTAGATTTCATTAAGCACATTTTGTGAACTTCATGCATGTTGGACACGATGCTGAGTGCGATGGTGTGGTGGTGGGAGGTGGAAAGACAGTGTTGGACCTCAGCCTTGCTTTCACTGTTACCACTAGCTCATTGATGAAAGGGCAGTAGTCTGCCTTTTTCTTCTGGTGAGGCAGTATCCTGAAGTGTTATTAAAAATTCTTTCATTTATCTTTAACTTTGTCCTCAAAATCCTGTCCTTTGATTGTTTTTATTCTCTAAAACCATACTTAGCTAATGTTACCCTTTCTTATAGTTATGAGTTATGACTCTCTATCTTTTAAATATTTCTCTCCCTCTCAAGACAGCTTTATCATTTCTTATCTCATCTGTCTTTTCTTTACCAAACAACTTCGGACTCATCTTGTTTTTCCATCTGTTATGATTTTGTAAATCAACAAACCTTCCACCATCATTACCTGTTGGTGCATAGAACTAAGTTATTCTTCTTTCTAATTCATGGCTTCTCACACATCCAGAAAATACTTGCCTTTGTTTTACTATATTTTTAATCCATTCATCTACATCTATTCTCTTCCTTTTATAAGTAACCATTAATTGTCTAGTGTTTTCGGTTGAACTTTATGAAACTGACATTAAGGTAAGCCAAAAACTGTTGAATATCAGTAATTTCATGTCACACAAATGTCTTGCCAATTTACATTTGTTATTAATTTTATGTATATAATTGAAAAATATACAATGTTTTATGCATGTGTGTACCTCTATTCCCTGACTAAATTAGTGGTGTCACCTATATCAGATTCCAAGTCTGTACAAACATGGGATTATTCCTGGGCTCTACCTTTTTTTTCCACTGATGTTTACCATTGACCAGTCATCGTGAAATACAATGACTTAGCTTCTTTCCCTGATACTGTCTTATATTGGGTTGGCCAAAAAGTTTGTTTGTTTTTTCCTAAGATGACTCTTGTAGTGCTTAGTTGTCTTTAACTTCATTCAAAACAATTTTCTTAGACTGTATTGTGACAGCTGTTATATCAGTGTGCATTTAAAAAAACTTCTCAAAATTGGCAAATTTTTGTATAGCTTTTTTAATATTGAAGATGGAAGAAAATACACAACATTTTCAGCGTATCGTGCTTTATTATTTCAGGAAAGGTAAAAACGCAACTGAAATAAAAAAAAAATCTGTGCAGTGTACGGAGAAGGTGCTGTGGCTGAATGAACGTGTCAAAAGTGGTTTGAGAAGTTTCATGCTGGAGATTTCTCACTGGGTGATGCTCCATGGCCAGGTAGACCAGTTGCTGTTGACAGTGATCAAACTGAGACATTAATTGAGAACAATCAATGTTCTACCACATGGAAGATAGCCAACATATACAAAATATCCAGATCAATAAAGGTATTGGTGAAAATAAAAAATGTGTCTTAAAAATTTTTTTAATTGTTATTCGATTACAGTTGCCCCAATTTTCTCCCCTTTGCCCTCTGCTGCCCAGCTCCCCTCTGCCCCCCGCTCCCACAGTCAACCCCCATACTGTTGTCCATGTCCATGGGTCATTTATACCTGTTCTTTTACTAGTCCCTTCCCCTTATTTCCACCATTATCCTCCTCTCCTCTCCCCTCTGGCCACTGTCAGTCTGTTCCATGTTTCATGTATTCATGATTGGAACTTTTCAATTGGGGGCTTCACTGTAGTCTGAGACTAAATGGGCTACATCGTGGGGGGGTCTGCAAAACTACCAGTATCATAATGCCACTCTTCTTTAGTTTATCAGTTTTTCCAGAAAAGTCTTCTATATTCCAACCTCAGAACACTGGCTATCAGCATCTTCATAACTGAGTGAAGAAGAGGAATGGAAATATCAGATTTAGTGTGTGAACTTATACTTACTTCCACTATTTTCAGTATGACACTTATTTTTTTTCCACTAGATTTGGTGCTCCCCAAAGTTAAGGAATCTTTGTTTTACTATCTGTAGAGAATAAGCTTCCAGTTCTTTTGTTGGGGGGGAGTAGGAATTCTTACATAAAGTGGAGGACAGTGTCTGGACATCTGTTTTGTAAACGGTTTTAATCAATCCTCTTTTTTTTTTTTTTTTTTTGTTTGAGACTAACTTTATCCACTTTTAGAAGTGATGGTGCTGAAAACATTTGAGAATTAGGAAGTTTTTGTGAGACAAATGAGATAGCTTCTGAGGTTTCTCGGTTACCAGTTTAGGAGCCTCTGTTTGGTAAGTCCTTTAAAACTCATTCTCCTGTTTTTCATCATCTGAATTTTTATTGCTATTCTTTCATCCTCTGTTCTCCTTGTCCCTATAGATCCGTGCCTCAAAAGGTCCCTTCACCATCGTTTTATAGGGTCTATGGAGGGGGTGGATTAAAAGGCACACATCCAATCCCTATTTTTAACTGGAATCCCTGCTGTTATCTTTTATTATTTCCTTATTGTTTCCTTGTTTTACTTGGTCACTCTTTTACTGGTGCTTTGAGTAATCACTTATTTGTTTAAATGTTTTTTGGTATCTTATAAATGTATTTACAATTAAAATTTTTTCTCTTAATACCTTTTAACTTCCAGAAGTTGACCTGGAAGTTTTTATTGTTATTAACTATAAATGCATCACAATATTTCTCATGTTTTATGGTTTAATGAAAACATTTTTTAGTGATATGTTCTATAGTTTCTAGTAACATAGAATTTTGAAAGCTATCACTTACTGATTTGCGATCTTATTGCATTGTGATTAGATTGAAAAGTCTATATGATATTGATTTTGGGGGATTTATTAAAGTTTATTCTGTGGCTATTGTATGGTAGGTTTTTTTGATAATCCATATATACCTGGGAGAAAAATGTGTCCTCTCTGTTTGTTGGATGAAATACTTTCCAGATAGCTATAAATCAAGTGTTTTCATCCTCAAATCTTTTTTATTCTTAATTATTCATTATAACTGGTTGATCCTTCTTTATGGTTCCTCTTTTCTTCCTAAAATCTAAAAGCCTCCCTTTCTTATGTGGCATCTGTAAGATTTACAGAAAGATCTAGCAACTAGTGCAAATAGTAATCATCTAGTCTACGAGTTTGTTGATCCTGCTTCCATTTTATTAATCCAGTGCAATTTTGGCTGTTTATATTTTTCTGTCTAGCAAACATAGGAGGCCCCTGTTCTTTGTTCTTACTCTTTATATTGTCTGTTCCTAGTTTTTTTCTGATATGTTTTCAGAGCAGCCCTGATTTCATGCATAGTGGTATCTTAGAGTTCATTCTACTAGTATTTTTATAATTAAATTAGATTGAGATGGTCCTGTCTAGATGATTCTTAAATTACGAAATTAAATAAGTAATTGCGGAGGGGTAAAATGTAATTTAAAGAGACTCATATCAATTTTTTTTTTCTAATTTTACGAGTAGAACAACCAAGGCTTAGAGAAGTTAAGTAACTTCTCTAAAATTCTACAACTAGTTCATCTGGGTTGTTCATCTAGTTAGTTAATGTGATCTATTAACATTTTTCTCAACTTGAAAGTGAGGATAAAAATGTCTTCACAGACTTAATGATAAAATGTGATACTATATGTGAAAGTGTATTTTAAGCAATGAAGTGTTTTACAAATGTGGAAACAGTTACTATAGTTTAGGGCAAGTTTCATGATAGCAGAACTCTTCTGAATGCCTGATGCATGTACTAGCCAATATTGCTATTTGCATGTATCAGACTCATTGGGAGGGTTTCCTGTGTCAGAAATGATTAAATGTCCTAGCTCTCTCAGAACTTTCCATTTAGTAGAGAAGGTGGAAATGTAAAAGAGAACCCAATAGAGTGAGGTAAGTGTTTTAAGAGAGGAAAGTTAAAGGTCAGAGGTTTTCCAGTGAAGAAGTGTCCACCTCTCCCATGAGGTCACAGGAGGCTTCATAGAGGACAGACCATAATCTCCAACACCTCCGAGTTAATACTGTATCGCTTGCTTGAAATGACCATCTCTCCTTTGTTTTCTGGTTAGCATGCATGGAACCAGATTTGGAACCAGAATTGTAAGTCTTATGATATCTCTACAGAATGTTGTGGGAGTGGAGGTCTGGCAAAAAAAGAGGTTTCAGGGTTTAGCTGCGCTTGGTTTTTGGAGAGCGTATGAATCATATATTTTTCAGAAAATGGGCAGCTTTTGGAAGGAAATATTTGTGTGAAGCAGTAGTGATGTCTTAGTATATTGAAACACCATTGGTGTATTCCTGCATAGACTGGGTACATTTGTTTGTTGGGTATTTACAGGAAATATTTTGTTATTGTTAGGCTTAGGTTCATTTCTTTTTATTCATGGTCATTTCTCATCTTCCTAGCGAAACTGTAATTAGAGTGAGAGGCCAGAAATCCAGGCAGGAAAGAAAAGTGAGGAAGTTTGTGAAGTCCCTGAGAAAATTTAGGGGAGTCATTTAGGTTTTCCAGATTTGTCAACCTTCTGATTTTCTTCCAGAAAATTTCCTTTTTATATATTTCTTTTTCTCCTTTCTTCCCTCCTTCTTTTTTATTCTTTCCTTCCTTCAACACAGAGCGTGATTCTGTATTTTTGTTTCCTTCTGGTATTTCTTTTGGGATGAAGATGGAGTTACAACAGTTCACACTGTATGTCCATTTTTCACTGGTAAACACTGAACTATCTGAGGCTCATTCCAGACTGGGACAGAGTAAAAATTCTAAGCATCTTGATTCAGAATTTTTTGTATTTCAGTAGTTTATATCTAATTTACTTAATGAGAAGTCAGTTTTTGAACAATATAGTCATTTTTGACTCAAATAATTGCTTTTCTCAATTACTGAGCAAAAGACATGCCATAAGCAGTAAAATGTTGAAAAACATTGATTTTTCATTTTGCTTTAAAATTGCTTGAATTTACATCACTATAATCATATATCCACCCAGAACAGCAGCCCGTGGTTTGCTTTTGTTTGTTTTGTTATCACACCATGTGCTTCTGTAGTTACATTCAAGTGGTAGTGGTAACTTGGTTACTATGCTGAGATTATATTACACTTTATACTGTTTTTGTTTTGTATTTTTTGAAGTTTTTACTAAAGCTCTTTATTTCTAAATGTACATTGTCTCTTTTCCTTGAATGAATAATAATCTTTCCATTACATTCCAAAGGGGAGAAAATTTTATTTTCCTCCAAAATAATATGAAATTACATATCATACAGTTTAAAATCATGAATAAATGTATTATTTCAATTTACTTATTTTAATAATTTTAAGGCTGTTCTATTTCTTTTTATAAAGTTTAGACAGTCTAGTAGTATGGCTTTATGTGTGTGTGTGTGGAGGGGGACCTCATAGGGATTTAGAGTTATTAAGGGATTGGTATTATTTTTTTTGCCAACTTGTAAGTGGGCAGAATCTGAATTCAAACTCAGATCCATGAGACCTAATATATTGACCTTTCCTCTCTACTATTCTGCCCTTGATATAATTAACATAAGTAATTGCCTTCCTCTCTGAAGTTAAGCAAAATAATTTCAAGGTGAGAATTTAGTCCAGCATGGAAGTTGTGAGGGCACAGTTCAGGGCCCATGGAGAGTATTAAAAACTGTGTAGTCACAAGGTGGTCTTTTGTGTCTGCTTGGGCATCAAGGTGTAAATCATGGAATTCACAATAACATAAGTTATCAACATAATTTTTCAAACAAAATTACACCATATTTTATCTGGTCAAAATAATTTTGGGATAATTTATGGGGTTGGTTTGCTCACCCCACTTCTCTCATGGATTAACTATAATAATGACACTCATTCTCTTTAGATCATGAAATAATAAAGATAAAAGTACCTGGGAGCATTTATTTATTTCAGTCCTTTGGATTGTGACAGCACAAAAGTTTCTAAGTAGATGGATAGGTACCCAGTTTTTGAGAAGACTCCCTCATCCTATAAAATAAACTTTTAATTCAATTTCAGTAGACAGATACTTAATTAAACTCTTCTAGGGATTAGTAAAATATGGTCTCTGAATTTTTACAGGAACATTAAGATCTAAAGAAATGATACAATCCATACATATGATTATTACAGGAAGATTATGATAATGGTCACAAAATACATATTTAAAGGCAGGTTCGGAGAAATCAAGAGTGACAAGGGTATCTGTAGCTTAGGCACATCAGGGAAGACTGCCTGGTAGAGGCATTAAAATGAACATTGAAGGGTGTCTCGGAGTTTTGAAGGATGCGAGGTAGAAGGGATTTGGGGTGAAGCACCTGGATGGAACAAAGGCCTGGAGTCTCTGGAGTGTGTGACCCGATCAGGGAGCGGGTGCAGATCATAGGTAAGGAGGTCCTGAGGGGTAAACCTGCAGTGGCAACAGAGACAGAACGGAGACAACTGTACTGGCAAGTGAGAACGTATGAATTAGTCTATAGGACAACATTGGGTGATCAATGCATGCTTTTGAACAGAGGAATCAGATGAGAACCATACTTTCGAGAAAGTGTGATTCAGAGACTGAAAGGAGAGTGTGATAGGGGACAAGGAGGGCAAAGCAAGGAGAGGAGACAAGGGCGGTGATTGAAGGGGCTTTGGAGGGAACCGACTGAGGGCAAGAGATCTCCTGGCCTGGGCAATTGAACTGATAAAGGGGGCAAAGGAGGCCAAGCAAAGAAAACCTCCCAGGGGTTTTCTGTCTGGTTGACTGGTAGGTAGCGCCCTGGCTCCACAAGAAAAGAGAAGCCTGGGGAGGAGCTTTGGGGGTTGGGTGAGGGTGTGGATAGTGAATGAAAGAGTGTTTTACGTCTGAACTAAATGCCTTGTGTCAGCTTAAACCACTGGACACATAAAGGATTTAACATCTGACCTTTGTTTTTCCTGGGCCCATGTGATTTTTTGTGCTGCCTTCTGCTTACAGTCTGTGTTTTGTGAGCGGGCACTCCCGGAAAAATAACTAAGCCTATCTTGCCGTTGTAACAATGTTACTTATTCCCGAGCTAGAAAACAGCATCCCCAATAGCAAAAGCAATAATATCAACAGCCATCAAAACAATGGTAACAAGCAAATCCAGCAAGAACAGGATTTTGCAGTCTTCTGTTTCTCACCATCCCACGAAAACGCTACTCATTATGTCGCTTCCCGGACTCCACGCCAAACTCCAGCCCGCGCAGGGTCAGGGCTTGCTGGCGGTGCTGCCCGCTCCATTGTGGCTGCTGCACTGGGATCAAAGCATTCCTTCTCCTTCCTCATCCACCTCTTCTCCCTACTGCCTGTCTGCCTTCTCCTGCAGGGGGTCAGGCTGGCCACATTTGCACGTCTCAGTGCATAGCCCTTTACACAAAGTTTTCTTTGTTAATCAGGAGAAGTAAATGCAAATCCTCTCTATGTACAATGCGCTGCTTTGAGAAGAAGGTGTGACAGTGATATAATGACCTGGTGAATTTTCAGACAAGGAGGATCAAAATATCTTCGTTTTTATTTTCCAGAGACCAGCTAGTATTGGAGGGGTATGTGTGTGGGGGAGTGTGTGTATATAGGTGTGGAGATGGGCATCTTTTTGTTCACGTTCTCCCAGTACTTGAATTTTCTTCTTTTCCACCTTCACATGCGAATCACTCTTTATATTAGGGTGTCAGTGCAAGAAAGTTTTGTTGGTGTGGAAACTTCAGGATATGTAATCTGTGTGCCTTTGGTCAATTAATGAGCTTTAAGAACTAACCTTAGTGTGTCATTCTCGAAGTCCTTGGCTAGGGTCAGGATGAGAATGGGGGCTGACGGGGATGGGGCCTGTCTCCTTGTTGAAACTCATGAAGCCAAACTGAACTGGAACAGAAACACTGCCCTCCGTCACGTTCCTCTGGAAGATATTAGTAGAAATACAGTGGCTGTTCATTCTGCTTTTCACTTTGGCTTGTCATTACTCCTTGCACCAATCAAGCAAACAGTTGGTAAGCACTTCCTTGAAGTACAGGTATGTTGCAAGGTGGCCTTCTGAACAACCCAGCCACCTTTGGGTATGGCTTACACATGAAGACCTTCTTGTAGTCTTTATTACGTAGTTATTAAACATTTAAGAAAACCATGGAAAATGCAGAGTTCTGTGTTGCGTTTTATTTAATTTCCCCTCCTTTTGTTGGCCGTAGTAGCACTGAGAGGATGGTTGTTTTATTTGCCCTCCACTCCATGGGAATAGTAACTATAATGGGTTTAATTAACTATGTGGTATTGACGTAATTAGTTATCCTGGTGATTAGACTTTAATAAAAGCACTTCATTGGAGATGCACTGGAGTTCTGCAGTGGTCGAGCTCTGTACCTATATTTCATAACTGTCTAGACATGGCACCCTGTGCATATTTTACCAACAGCCCTTGAGAGAGGTTATCTTGCACGGCTTAAGGTAATTGGGAACTAATGATTTTGCCCCCTGGTTTCAAACTTGCTTGCGGCAGAGAGCAGAGAAACTGTGGGGGGAGGGGTGGCAGCTCATTTTGTGTAAACTGAAAGGGAGGGGGAAGGGCTATGTTTTGGAAACCATATGCTCTTAGGAACTGTTTCTCTTTAAGTTAGCAATCAGAGAGACAGTCACACCAGAGGGAATTGAGGGTGTTTAATCTATGGGTGGACTGTATAAATACATTAAAATAAATGTCCACAGTGTATAGAGACATATGCTCATATTAACAGGAATCCTGGCTGTACACATGTCTATTAACAAACGCGCAGTCCATTTCGGTATTAAAAGTAGATCACTGCTTAAATTTGGTCAGCAGTTGACTGGCAATGTCCCTTTCTTTCACATGGCACAGTGGATAATGAAATCAGACTGTATGGAAAAAATAGGGCAAATATAAAAGAAGACACATATAATGCAAGAATTTCCATATGAAAATGTCAATAATAATATCACACGAAATCCCAAAGAAGAAGAGAACAAAAGCAAAAAGATTATCTAGCTGTGCCTGGACCCGTCCACAACAAAACGTGCTGCCTGAACCCCTTAGTCTCCTCACTATTCAAACTTGGATAATGGAGGAGGAGGAGGAGGGGCACGGGTGGGGGTGGGGAGGCGAATGGCGTGGATGGACAGAGGGGGTTTAGAAGCCTAGCTGAAATAGACTCTGCTGAGAAATAATAGGTTTGGCACACAATCTCTTTTGCAGCAAGAAGTGCTATTTCTTTTCCAGACTGTTTTATTTGACTCTTCTTTTTTTCACAGATGTGCGTTCCCCTGTCACCTCTTCCTGCAGCTCTTTATCCTGCGGGACCGTGCTGCCTGTCCTCCAGAGTCCCCATCTAGAGACACATGCTGAAACCACTGCGGGCATTTGGCTGCTCCACGCAGCCCAGGAGGGAGCACCGTGGGTCGTCCTAACAGCCAAACCCATAAGCAAGCACCTCTGCAAAACCAAGCAAATGGAAGCATGTGCCTCAGTGGAGGTACCTGCCAACAAGACTTGTTCCTCTGCCACCAGGGATGCTCCGGCAAAAGCCTCCATCCCTCATTAAATCAATAAAATCAAGTGTCCTTTATTTTAAGCCTCTGCCCTATAATCCTGTAGCAAGGAGAGGGGCCCAGGCATTTCATCTCATTGTTTCAAAACAGATCGTTTGGTTGGCATTGACAAAAGGTTCATTCCTTTACCTTTGTGGAAATGTCAGTAAAAAGGCAGGTGCTGGGCACTTGGACTCTTTTGCTCAGTAGAAGAAAAAATGGAGAGAGTGTGTGTGTGGGGAGGGAGATCTGTGACAGGCTAACTCCATGTGCCGAAGCTTTCTAAGACATTTTGTTTAGCTTGATATTGTGCGGCAGTGAAGAGAGAGGTGGAATCTATTGTGTGCCAGCTGCATGAATCACCGGATTGAAGTCTAACAGCCTCAGATCCTCTTTTATACAGTAGAGGGGAGATTAAAGCAGGGAGCTCATATGTCACAAAGTAGAGGCACAATGCAGTTCTGGCTTGCTTAGTGCACTCCGCCAGCATTTGATCCAAATTTAGCCAAAGGGAAGGAACAAACGTGTGCTGCCATCAGCCAGGGAGGTGACAAATGTTGGGCTGTAATATCCAAAATTCCTTTTCTGTTTCCAAAATGTCATCTTTCCTTTGTCAGCTTCATTATGATTGAATCTATGTATAGTCACAGACCAAATGGAAACAAACAAAAACACCAGCTAAATCATTCTACACCTGCTTCTTCCGAAGCTGTGTAATTGATCTGGAGTTTTCTATCCAGGACTTACAACTGAATTTATTTAACAAGTATTGGCTGAATGTTATAGTATATTCTAGAAACTGGGAAGGATACACAAAGAATCTAACACATATCTTTCTATTCTCCAAAATCTTGCAGTCTGGCTAAGGAGATAAGAGGCAGACAGACAGACACAGTTACTCTGAGGAACAAAGGCAATGGAACATTTTGTTTAATGACTAAATGTGGAGCCATAAATAGGAAGTGCTGTAAGAATTCAGAAAAAGTAAATTTTGAGCAAAAATTTTTGAAAACGGAATAGCGAAGGGGAACAATTATGTCGGGAGCACGAAGCCCTTTTGGGCATCTTACTGCCACATCATGTAACACAGCGTGTGTGTATAGTTGTATTGTTACCACCCCCACTCAATAGACAAGGAAACAGAAGCTTAGAGAGATACTTGTTCAAAGTCACTTAGTTAATAAGAGGCAGAGCAGGAATTTACACTCCCAAACAATTAACTCTTAACCACATCCCAGACCTGCTTGGTAAAAGAATGAAAACGAGAAACTAGAGGAGCAATCAACCTGGCATCTCCCCCCTTCTCCCTTGCTAAGTGAAGTCTCCATCTGTCCTCACGGAACCCTCCAGGCCCTTATCTGTTTCAACTGAATAATCGGCCCTGTTCTCTATATTTAGGTTTGCTCCCCTGAAAAGACTCCATGGTCAAATCAGTAATACATTTTTTTTTCCCCTAGAAGAGACGTTAGTGGTGGGCTTAACTAAGGTCGAATAGGTTATTTGCAGACCACATTTGTCTTTTGAAAGCCAGCTCAGTGTTTTTTCTGACAGCCCCCAGTGCCTTTCTCAACTCCACGCTGCACTTCAACATTGATGCTGGAAGACCTACCAAACTTCTTCTGTGTTCACCACGCCTATCACGCCCCTGCCGTTCGCTTTTCTTTTTGCTTTATAGAGGAATCCTCTAGGAGGATGGAACCCCATGCAGCTCCAGCCATCTGCAATGTCAGGGACTCCAATTACAATTGAGCAGTCACATCTGCTCACTGACAGTGCTAGTCATCTTTTTTTTTTTTTTTTGAGACTCCCATGAGCCTTTCCAGGCATTCTCTCTTTTCAAGTCCTCAATGCAATAGGTAAATGATCTCATCTTATATCTTAATGAGAACATTGACATCATCAGACATGCGATACCTCATTTCCACCTCAATAATTTCCAAATCCGCTCTCCTTACTGCCCTGTCCATATACCTCCTATTTCTTCAACTTTTCACCTTATTGTTTTCATGTATCTTCATTAATATCTTTGTAGAGCACATGTATACATATGAATTACTTTAAATTTTTTTTCTTTTATTGATTGCAAAGAGAGGGGAAGGAAGGGAGAAAGAGAGGGAGAGAAACATCAGTGTGAGAAAGAAATAGCTATTGGGTTGCCTTCTGCCTGTGTCCTGACCAGAGACCGGACCCGCAACGAAACCTGCAACCCAGACATGTGTCCTGACTGGGAATTGAACCCACAATCTTTCAGTCTGTAGGATGACGCCCAACCAACTGAGCCACACCAGTCAGGGCCACCTTGATAATTTTTCATATGAGTTATTTTAAATTCTTGGTGTGTTAATTTTAACCCCTGTTACACGTGTGCCTGTTTATATTGATTTTTTTCCCCTACAGGCTACAGGTCATTATTTATCTGCTTTAAAAAAAAAACAACTCACAATTTTTGATGGAATATCAAATATTATGAATACTATGTTGATGAATGCTGGATACTTGTTCGTTGTTTTGGATTTTTTTCTGGTGCACCTTGGAATCAGATAGTTTTATATTTTATTTGAAACGTTCTGAGAGGTACATGGAGTGAAATCCAGAACAGTCTTTAGTCTAAGACTAATATTCAAATAGTGTAAGACCACTATTAAGTTCCAAGAACGCTACACAGTCTTCTGTGCCTTTCTATGTTAGCTGGTGGACATATGAACCATTCGCAGTTTTGTGTGAGCTCTCGGAGTTGTTTTGCTGACTGATTTCCAGTAGAATTATTTTTTAGTCCTTGGGTAGGTTCTGCCCCTCTAAGCGCTGATCAGTACTTAAACAAATACTTGCAGGCCTTTCTCTGCAGTCCCTGGAGCCATCTGTGTCCTTCCTCTCTTATATTCTGCCCTGTAGATCCTAGCTACTTTGGCTTATCTGCACTGCAGGCAGGTTCTAGCCATTTGGGCCGATCTGCCCTGCAGGCAGGAATATGAGGGCAATTGTGGGGCTCACCTCATTTGTTTTCTTTCTTTCAGAGGTCATAATTTTGAAATGTGTGCTGTCAAATATTTCGAAGTTCTTTTCATATTTTTTTGTTGTTTAAGAGCGGGGTGTAAATTTGGTGGCTGTTAGTCAATTACAGTCAGAAGTAACATTCTTGACTGTTCTCGAAGGACCCGTCGCTCAGGCAAATATAATGTTTACCTTTAAGCGTCTATTTCCCAAAGATGAACCTCAGTCTGTGACCTCTCACTCAGGCACACTGTTAGATTTTCAACTGTACACTGGTCAAATCCACATAAATTTCTTCCTTTTTTGTCAAAAAGATATACATCTTTTCTTTTTACTAGGGTTCACCAAAGTTGCTACTATATTTTTACCAGATATACACAGGCTCTCGGTTTTAAAGTTATTTTTGAATCCTTACACTTCTTCACTTCCCATGTATCATCTGTTACGACATCCTGCAGGTTGTCTAAAATTCTCACTTCTGTCTTGCTCTCCCTATACTCATTGCCACCACTGTTTTCAAGATCTTTGTTATTTCATGTCTTCACTGTACGAGTATTTTATAATTGATTCTCATCTTTAGTTTCTCCCTACACTAATTTGACTTGCATAAAATATCATTCATTGCCTAGATACGCTTATACAATAAAGTGTACATACTTATATTGGAATACTTGAGAATAACTCAGCTATAAGCAGCTTTTCATAACTTATCTTCTGCTCCTAACTTTATTTTCTACTTCCAATAAAGTGCCCAGGATATTCAAATATATGGTTCTTCTCAGAGTTTTATGAACATGTCATGCTAATTCAGGTCTCCATGACATTGCTCATGGTTAGAATTCTTCCTGCTTAGAATTCCCACCTTTGTTTTCTCTTTTCTCAGTGTACCTCATTACTGTAAAATTCAGTTTAATTCCCACTTATGATAGAGTCTCATACTGATCTTTCTCTAAACTCTGGACTGATTTCTTTTTTTTTTTCTATCCAGATCAAAATTTAATCAAATGATGCTATAGAATGTTAGTCCTTGACTTAGTGTGATTTACTAGATATTCCCATTTATTATACTTAACTAGTAACATCTACAATGTGACAGCCTTCCTGCTTCCAGCCTTGAGTTAACCCCATGACTTTTCTCTTTATCCTGTATTACTTTTCGCTCCTACATTTTTCATTAGGCTCTTTGTTATGGAGGTAAGTGAAAAAATGAGGAGAAAAAGGGAACTTTCAGTTCTGTATATGTGGAGAAAGAGAGAGATTGTTTTGAATCTTAATGACATACAGAGGATTGATTACAAAAAATTGATCATAATGACAAATGACGAATTTTCCTCTAATACTCTCCTTGATTTTCCCCTTTTTACTACTTTTCCCTGCTGCATTCAAGCAAACATGCTCGTGCAGATGTGGTGATGTATCGCCAACCCCACAATCCTCCGTGGCATCTTCAGACTGGCTGCTGCCTCTCCCCTCCATGTCGTGGTCCCCTACCATGAAACTGAGTGTTCAGGTAAGTGAGCATCTGGCCACTGATCCAGTAGCAGTGCCTTGACAACATAATCGTAATTCTAACCAGGAGGGGCTTTAGGCGGAGGCTGTTTCAATCAAGAATTGAAAATTTTAGGGAAGCATAATGCTTACCAAAAAAGGCATCGAGGTCAGACTTCGTCACCTCCAATTTTCAGGTTTCTCATTTGGTTCTCACCTCACATTGTTCTCTCAAACCATCATCAAGCAATACTGATTGAGTATTCCCCTACCTACAGCTATGTTAGGACTTTGATGATGTAAATTAATTGACTATGGTTCCACTCATTTGGAAACATTCTGAAAAGTATTTCTTCCAAGCCTTTTCATATTTTAACATTTAATTATGTCGAAAGTTAAAATATGTGCTAAAGTCCCAGTTAATGATAGTGTTATTTATTTAGTCTACAGATAAAACTTAGGTCATATTTCAGTAATTTCACAGCTCTTTCTTCAGTTAGGGACATATGACTTGGGGACCACTCACTGCTCACAGTCAGTGGGTAAAATTGGTGTATAAAAGTTGATCGAGGGATGTATTTGAAGTAATCTTTTTAAAGAATAAAGTGCCGAATTTGGGGCTGACCTACTGAAGACTAAATCAGGATTTAATGGTATATCACACAATTGTTACTCCCACTTTAATTGTGTTTTTGTTTGTTTTTTCTGTGTGTAGGGAAGAGTGGGTGGAGTTACAGGCAGAGTGTTTAGAATTAAGGCAGTCATGAAACATCTACAGGCCATTATGTGCCAATTGCTATGTTTTATATGTATTATTTAATTTATTTCTCACCAAAGTTTACAAATGAAGTAGCATACGTTTCTGCATGCTTTAGATGGAAGGAAATGAAATGAGAAGTAGGAAAAGTTCAATGGCAGAGCAAGGGTTCTAATACCTCCCCGCCTGATCCTAAGGCCTCAACGTAGGGGTGCATCGTGTGTGTGAACATCATCCACTGCTATCGTGCGTGTGAACGTCATCCACTGCTATTGTGTGTGCCAACGTCACCCCTGCTAGTGGAGCAGCAGAGGTAAGGTCAAGAATGGCTGGGCGAGGCATTGGATATAGAACACCAACATCGGAAGGTACTTTATGGTTAATGTGACACATTCCCATTTTGTATTTCCTTCAGACCTCTCAATAGTACTGTAAAATAGTGTTTTATTATTATATCCACTTTACAAATAAGGAAAGAGAATCAGAGGTGCTGACTATATGTCTTAAGTTTGCAGAGCTGGTGAGACATACACCCAACATAAAACTCAGGCCTCTGGTTCAAGGTTCCATTACTGCTTCCACTACCTGTCATTGCTACCAAACGTAAATGTAACAGTTACCAAAATCAAAGATCAGTGTGCCTATGTGTGCCAAGTATAAATTTAAGTTGCCTCTGTTCATTTCTCTTTTGGAAATAAAGAGACCAAAAGACAGTCTTGGTAAACTTCGGGCTACCTTTCACCTAAAATATTCTCTGACAAGATAAAAAAAATCTCTGATGTTATTTGTACACATCAGGTCTGGCGTAGTCAAGATCAACACCTGACTCTTAGTCTGGCAAGGATGTCCTAGTAGGCAAATTAACATGGGGAGACATTCTATTAAAAGAGAAATGCCACTGCAGAACCCTTGACAAGTATTCTGCAAAAGAGCTGGGAGAAAAATGTAACTGAAAAGGAAACACTATCAGATTTCCCAGGCATAGGATTTAGCTCTGACAGATTTATCCAGAGGTAGACTAGATACTTTTTCTCTGTCATGATTTATGAGGTACATGAAATAACTTCTCTGTCCAGATTATATTTTCCATTTGCAGTGACTGCTATTCTCATCATTAGACTTTATTTCATGGAGTGTGGAGGTAATATCTACATGAAATCCCATAAAAGTACCTCCTTTCTACCACAAGTATCTATATATTAATCATTATCATATTGTTTTTAGTAATTACTAATCTGGGAGAAGAGCACATTGGACTACTGTGGGGAAAGATGGTGAGAAAACCCAGAAAGCTATGCCATTTTATTGGAAGCATAGGCCTAATTTTGATGCTGGAAGACTGTCATTCATTCGCTTAGTCACTCAACAAACATACAAGGAGGACATGCCACATGCAAGATGCTGTCCTCGGTGCTGAGACACAGAACCATCAGCTATGAGCTAATATTCTCATCGCCAAGTCAAAACAGCAGGGGAGCGGCACATGCTGGCTCTCTCTCTTCCCCCACCCTCCACAGCTTCCTAAAAGGATGTGGTCAAGGTATGGAAACCTCAAGTATTTTGGATCAGATGAATTTCACCTGGAAAGGGGTGCCATGAGCAAAATGATTCTGGAGAGAAGGAAGATTTGGAAAAAGCTCTTTGCTTCTTTTTCTTTCGGGCAGAGTGCCCGTTTCCTGGATGGGGAGCCGCAAGTAGTAATGGAGTTGACTCAAAGCCTATAGAGCAGAGAATGTGTTTGAGAAATATAACGGTCAGCCTGGCATATAACGTGGGAGCTGGCGAAGGCTTCAGCCCAGCAATGTGAAAGGAGGACTCTTTTCCTTGGGAGATATTACCCAAGGTAGCTTAGGCTCCTGCATGCTAGAATGATTTCTGACACAGTGGTTGCAGAGATGACAATGTGTCTTCACCAAACAGGACTGATTACACAGTGAAAATTTGACTCTTGGGGAGATATTTCCCCTGCTTCTGTGATGTGTCCAAGGAGATAGGAAGAACATGAGATGAGATCAAATGGGGAAGACACAGCTGGGAAGGAAGTACATGGTATAATAAATACAGTTTAGAACACCGCTTCCCCAGGTGTGGCCTGGGGACTCCTAGGAGACCTCAAGACCATTTTGGGAGTCCCTGATGTTAAGATTATTTTAATAACAACACAAAAACATTTTTTACTTTTTCACGCATTCCTCTCATAACTGATTGCTAGATTTTTTTCCAGTGGCTCAACAGGACAGACATTGTGACAAATGCAATGCAGGAGTGGATGAGAATCCAGCTATCTTTGATCATGCAAGACGTTAGAGATATTTGTAGAAATATAAAACAATGCCATTTTTCTCATTTTTGTTTTAAAAATATTATTTTTATAGAAATATATTGGCAGGTAGTGTGTTGTTAGACCCCTTTTAAAAGTAATAAATGAAAATTTTTTACATTCTGTTTTAAATTTTGTTTTGGTGTACACAGCATAAAACATACACAAACAAAAGATTTGGGTTCCTCAACAATTTTTAAGATCACAAAGAGGTCAACCTGAGGCCAAAACAGAATTGAGAAATGATGCTTTAGCATACACTATTGTTCATATGGGAGACAAGAAAATTATAAATTATTTTTTACTTTAAAAAAATCCATAAAAATGATAAAAAAGAATGAGAAACAAAAATGGAAGGTCTATTCAATGACATTAAAGAATACCTAGAATTCGGATTTAAAACATTTGAAGAACGATAGCTTAGTTCAGGACTTAGTTTAGGGTAGCTCGGGACCAGTGTAAAAGAAGATAATATTTGGTGTTATTCATCTTTTAAATAACAGCTTTCCTTGTGCATGTGAAGCAGTGCCTCATTGTGATTTTTATGTATGTTTTCCACTGTTTTTGTGCTTATTGGCCATTTATATGTCTTCTTCAGAGAAATAGCTATTCAAATCCTTTGCCCATTTAAAAATTTGTCATTTGTCTTTTTATTATTGAGTTTTAAGAGTTCTTTGTATGTTTTAGATACTATTCATTTATCAGAGATACGATTTGCAAACATTTTCTATTGTTCTATGGATTGTCTTTTCACTTGCTTGATGATGACCTTTGATGCACAAAGTTTTTAATATTCATGAAGTCCAATTGATCAAATTTTTCTTTTGTTACTTATGTTTTTGGTATCGTATCTAAGAAATCATTACTTAATCCAAGGTCACAAAGATTTGTGCCTATGTTTTTTAATGAGTTATATACTTTTGGTTATATACTTTTAGTCATATGCATTTAGACCTTTAATCTATTTTGAGTTCATTTGTGTCTATAGCCTGAGGTAGGGGTCCAGTGTCATTATTTTGCATTGGGAAATCCATTATTCCCACAACCATTTGTTGAAAGACAGTTCTTTCCTCCATTGAATTGTCTTGGCACATTTGACAAAAATCAATTGACCATAAATATAAAGGGTTTTTTAATACTCTCTATTCTATTCCATTGACCCATATGCTAGTGTCACACTGTCTTGATTACTGTTGCATTGTAGTAAGTTTTGAAATCAGTAAGTGTGAGTACCGCAACTTTGTTCTTTCAAGATTGTGTTGACTATTGTCAGTCGCTTGCATTTCCATATAAATTTTAAGATCAGATTATCCATTTCTACAAAAATGGCAGCTCGATTTTCATAAGCATTGCATTGAATGTCTATTGGTGATTATTGCCATCTCATGAACCATGGGTTTTTTGTCATTTATCTTATAAATATGGTCTATTGATTAATGTGCTGAACTATATTTTTTGTATGCTGAACCAATCTTGCATTCCTGAGATCCATTTCATTTCATAGAGTATAATCTTATGTGTTTCTGAATTCAATTTACTAGTATTTTGTTGGGGATTTTTTTGCGTCTATAAGCATAAGGTATATTGGTCTGTAATTGTGATGTTCTTGGTTTTGACCTCAGAGTACTACTGGCTTCGTATAATGAATTGTGAAGTTTTCCTGTTTCTTCTAATATTTTTTGGAAGGGTTTCAATTTTGTGTATGAAGAATTGGTGTTAATTCTTCCTTAAATTTTTAGTAAAATTCACCTCTGAAGCCATCTGGTCCTAGGATTTGTGCGTGTATATGTGTGTGGGGGTGGGAGGTGGGGGTGCGGATGTTGGATTGCTGATTGAATTCAGTTTCTTATACTTCATTCATATATTTAACTTATTCTTGAGTCAGTTTCAGCAGTTTGTATCTTTCTTAGACTTTGTCTACTTCATCTAGATCATCAAGTTTGTTGGAATATATTTGTTCATAGTATTCCCTTATAATCTTTGTTATTTCTGTACAGTCAGTAGTCATGTCCCCTCTTTCATTCTGATCTTTGTAATTTGTCTTTTCTCTTTCTTGATCAGTCTACCTAAAAGTTTTCAATTTTGTTGGTTGACCATTTCAAAGAACAACATTTTAATTTCATTGATTTTCTTGATCTTTTTCTATTTTCAGTATAATTTACTTGTCCTGTAATATTCTTTTCTTTTTTTTTTTTTTTTGCTTATTTGGATTTAGTTTGCTTTCCAAATTTACCTTTAGCAGTGCATCAGCTACTTTTCATACATTTTGTTCTACTATGCCTTTATTTTAATTTATCTCATTGTAGTATTAAATGTATTTAGTACTAAATGCATTTAGTATTAAATACTCATTTAAGTATTTTCTCATTTCTCCCACAGTTTCTTCTTTGAACAATTGATTATCCTGGTGTATTGTTTAATTTCCACATATATGAGAATTTCCTTCTGCTGTTAATATTTTAATTTTATGCCATTTTGATTGAAGAACGTTCTTCGTATGATTTCAATCTTTGTGCATTTATCGTCTTGTTTTGTAGCCTAACCTATAGTCTATCTTGGGGAATATTCTTTGTGCATTGAAAATGATATGTATACATTCTGCTATTTTTAGATGGAGCTTTCTATAGATGTCTATTGCGATCATTTGCTTTATAGTGTTGTTCAACTCTTACTTACTGCTCTTTATCTAGTTGTTCTATATATTTTTAAAAGTGAACTGTTGAAGCCTTTAAATATTATTGTTGCATTGGCTATTTCTCTTTACAATTTCATCAATTTTTACTTCAATTTTGGGACCCTGTTGCTAAGTGAATACAGGTTTATGATTGACATATCTGTTGGTGTATTAAGCCTTTTATTATTATAAAGTGTTTTTTGTTTCTAGTCATCATTTGGTGTTGAAGTCTGTGTTATCTGATATTCATATAGTCATTCTACATAGTTTTTGGTTAGTGTTTGCATGATGTATTCTTTTCCATCTTTTTACTTCCAGCCTTTGTGTGTGTGTATGTGTGTGTGTGTGTATTTGAATCTAAACTATGTTTCTTTACATCTAAATTATGTCTCCTATAGGCAGAATATAGTTGAATCATGTTTTAGTATATTTTGCCACATTTTGCCTTTAGGTTGTAGGATATAATCCATTTGTATTTAGTTTTAATCGATTAGGTATAATTTGCACCTGTCATTTAAAAATTTTTTTACTGTGTGTTTTCATTCCTTTTTTACGTTATTATTGGAATGTAAATTATATCTTTTTAAAGGCATTAATAAAACCATAACATAATAAGAAAGTTACAGTATACAAAGGTGTTAACAGATTGACTTTTCCACACTATATGTGACCTTGAATTTCTTTTAATTACTCACATTTCCATTGTTCAGTTTTTTAAACCATTTATTCCCTGGAAATGCACGGCTGAGCATTGAAGCACGAGTCACACACGGCAAGGGCAATGCAGATGCACGTGCCTCTCACCCAAGTGTTCATGATGAAAGCGATGAAAACTGTTCACGTCGACCAGTGCACATCTAAATACCCTTTCCTCCTTGGAAGAGAGCCGCATCTGTTAAAGGATGATGTATGAATTTCTCCTTGATTAAAATGTAAGCACCTTCCTTCTCTCTAATTTTGTTTGAAACTCATGTAGTAACCAGTGCAGTAGCCAGCCATGTATGGAGATTAACATAGTTCCCAAAGTATCAGCATCATCAAGAGAATTTGGACATCTGGGGGATGGAGGGGGAGTTATTGGTGGTCCAGAAGGAAACAGAGGCAGCCAGCATGATAGGAAGCATGGCGGTGGTGGGCCATTGAATTTTAGATCTGGCTTTCCTGGTCCCAGTCCTGAACTTCGTATGGGGGATGGTGGACTGAGAAAATAGTTCCACTGGGCAGCTTTTGACTTGTGATTTTGTTTAAATCCAGGAGACCTGAAGGAGTTCTCACTTTCATCTTTTGAAGTCTGACTTTTATTTTCATTCTCTTGAGCATTCTGTTCTATAGTATTAACTACTTTAGATGTTGGGGAAAGTAGATCAGACAGATATTACTTCTATTTCCATATCCAGTGTAAACCACAGTACAGGTTTCTCTGCTAAAATCAACAAAGCAATGGTAGCTGGGTAAATGAAGCTGTCTTCTGACCAAATGGCAGAACATTTGTCACCGACTCTCCACTGCTTTAAGGGGGTTGGGGTATTCTTTTTTTGGCTTTTATTCTTCTCAGAAGGTTTTCTTGTAGGTGTGCCTTTTGGTTTTATTTTAAGCTTCAGAAATGCTACCAATCTTCAATGGATGCTTAAATGAAGCCACAGCTTTATCATAAGCTTTTATCAGTGCTGTATCATACCGGATGTTAGAATCATCACTCTGGCCTGCGTGTGGGAGCAGCACCAAGTCTTCCTGCTCTGGGGCACTGCCACCACCTCCTCCCCCCATTGCCATGGCAAGCTCTGCTTATGGGACATACTTGCTTGTTTCTTTGCATATCCCACAACTTTTGCTAAGAACTGAACATTTAAACTAATTTTATGTTTAACTGCAGAGATAAGATCCTCCCCCCCTCTTTATGCTTTGTTGTTGTTGTTGATGTTTGTTTTCTGAATGGCTCAACTGACCTAACACTGTCAAGTCTGTATTCTCTGTTAGGTGTGGCTACAGAAGTCTGTTAGGTTATCGTAGTAATAATTAGATGATTAGACTAAAATTTCTATACATAGGAATAAATTTGAGAAATGTGCAATATTTCTAGGAAGAAAACTTTAACATATTCTTGAGTGATGCAGGCTTTTAAACAAAGAGAACCTCTTAACATTTTTGGGTAGGAAGGGTCACTATAATATAAATAGCCATTTTCTTTAAGTGAATGTATGATCACAATAGCAATAAAAATGCCAAAGTAATTTAGGGGAAATCTAGACAAACCTGAATGTTGGGTTCACAGGGAAAAAATAAAGAAGCAAGGAAAATTTGAATAAAAGAATAACAATATATAGTTACATAAATCAAAACAGTGTAGTAATGGCAAAAAAATGGGTGGAAAAATCAATGGAACAGAAACAAAAATCCAAAAATGTCCCATACACATATGTACCATCCAATACAGTGGAGAAAAGATGCACAAATTGAATAAATTATCAAATCATTATTATTGAATAAATTGTGTTTTAAAAAAGGATAGCTATATGAAAAGATATTATAATAATGTTGGAGTGGCAAGAGAATTTAGGTAAGATATATATTTTAGTAATTATAAAAAGATAAAGACTGAAATGTTATTTTGTATATTTTGCATAAAAAGTATGCTTATAAAAAAAATCAGACGTTTGGTCAAGATGGCAGCATAGGCAGACGTGGCTTACCTCTTGGCACAACCACATCAAAATTACAACTCAAATATAGAAGAACCATCACTCAGGAACGTCAGAAATTGAGCTGAGTGGAAGTCTGACAACTACGGAATTAAAGACGGCACATCCATCCAGACTGGTAGGAGGGGCACAGATGTACAACGGGCTGGCCCCTTACCTATGTATGGTGGAGAAAAATTTGGGAGGGATATCTCAGAAGTGAGTAGCATCAGCCCCAGACCAGACCCCAAGCCCAGGGTTTTAGTGCCAGGAGATAAGTCCCTACAACTTCTGGCTGCAAAAGCCAGCGGGGACTGAGTTGGTGGAAGAAACTTCTGGAGCCCCAAGCATTGCCCCTTAAAGAACCCACACATGGACTCACCTACTCAGACTCACTCCCTCTTGAGTTCCAGCACCAGAGTAGCATCTTAAAAGGCACCAGCAGCATAAAGGGAGGAACTGAAGTACCTGGCACGAAAATTAGTAGAGGCCGTTGTCTCTTTTCTAGATCCTGCCCCCAGAGATCCAGCAAGCCGGTACCATATCTGAGACCCCATCAACCTGGCTAACACTGGTTGACCTGCTTTGGAGATCTCCAAAGACTCTACCCCACCCAACTTACAGGTCCACCTGAACTGCCATGTGAATGGTTGGCCTTGGCTCATGCTTCATAACTTCCTAAATTCTCTCAAACAAGCAACAGGTGGCCTAGGTGAGCCCCAGGCCTGGCTCTAGCAACAGCCAGCCTATATTCACAGCTTGGCTTCACTTGGGAACCCCCAAGCCCGGCACGAGTAATAGCTATCTCAGGTTGCTTTAAAGGTCAGGTAGGGTGGTCCCAGGCAAAACACACATAGGGGCTGACATTGGCCTGCACCACCCAGGAAACCCCAGGGCCAGCATACCCAGTGGATAGCTACAGACCGCATTTGAGCACCACCACCCTGCCCCTGCACACTTGATCACAAAGGGTGGAGGTTGGGATAAATGGTCACAGCCAATCCTTGCAGCTGGCTGGCCTTAGTAAATCCCTCCCATTGATCTACCAACAGCAACCAAAGCTCAATTACAAGAAGAGTGTGTACTCAGCCCACATGAAGGATATCACTCATCTTGGGTGATAGGGGAGGCTGTGCCACTGGACTCTACAGGACACTTATTACACTAGTCCACACTACCAAGACACAGAGTTAAAGTAGCTCTACCTAATACACAGAAACAAAGACAAGGAGGCTACCAAAATGAAGAGAAAAAGAAACATGGCCCAAATGAAAGAACAGATCAAAGCTGCAGAAAAAGAGCTAAATACAATGGAGTTAAGCAATCCATCAGATGCAGACAGAGGTGGATTTAGGTTGGTTGAGGCCCCAGATGCAGAATAAAATATTGGGCCCCTTAAAAAAAAGAGAGACAGAGAAAATAAAAATACATAGTTTCAACACTGTAAATGAACAAGTTCATATCCACAAACTAATTTACATCCCTGCGTATTTGCATATATCATAAGTTTGCACTGCAGGAGAACCTTTGTAAGTACAAAGTAGCAAATACGATTCTATTGCTCCGACGAGCGGTAGCGCTGCTTCGCGGGGCCTATGCAGTGTAGTATGTGTATAGTATGCAGTGTAGTAATGAAGTAATGAAAACAAGCGCATATAAACATACTATCAGGTTTTACCACCAATTGTAAACTTGTACATAATTAAAATTGCACATATGAGACCACACTTGGTGTCATTAGAAAAAAATGTTAAGTTGGGGTTTTGCGGGGCCCTTCAGAAGTCAGGGCCTAGGGAGGGTGCCTGGTGCATCTGCCATTAAATCTGCCTCTGGATGCAGAGTTCAAAACTTTGATTATAAATATGCTCAGGGAAGTTAGTGAGGACCTCGGCAACATAAAAAAGATCCAGTCAGAAATGAAAGATATACTAATAGAAATAAAGAACAATTTAGAAGGAAACAATAATAGAGTGGATGAAGCTGAGAATCAAAGCAATGATTTGGAACATAAGGAAGCAAAAAACAACTATGCAGAACAACAAGAAGAAAAATGATTCCAAAAAAATGAGGATACTATAAGCAACCCTAAGACAATTTGAATCATTCCAACATTCACATTATAGGGGTGCCAGAAAAAGAGAAAGAGCAAGGAATTGAAAATCTATTTGAAAAAATAATGAAAGAAAACTTACCTAATTTAATGAAGGAAATAGACATGCAAGTCCTAGAAGCACAGAGGGTCATAAACAAGATGGATGCAAAGAGACCCACTCTGAGACACATCATAATTAAAATGCCAAAGTTTAAAGATAAAGGTAGAATCTTAAAAACAGCAAGAGAAAAGAAGTTAGTTACTTATAGGGGAGTTCCCATTAAGTTTTCAGCTGATTTATCAAAAGAAAACTTGCAGGGTAGAAGGAATTGGCAAGAAATATTCGAAGTCATGAAAATCAGAGATCTATAGCCAAGATTGCTCTACCCAACAAAGTTATAATTTAGAATTAAAGGGCAGATAAAGAGTTTCTCAGACAATAAACAAACAAACAAACAAAAAAACTAAAGGAGTTCATCATCTCCAAACCATTATTAAATGAAATGTTAAAGGAACTTATTTAAGAAAAAGGTGATCAAAACTATGAAAAATAAAATGGCAGAAAGTACAAATCTATCAACAATTGAATCTAAAAACAAGCTAAGCAAACAAGAAGAGACAGAATCATGGATATGGAGAGTATTTTGATAGTTGCCAGATGGGAGGGTGGTGTGGGGGAATGTGTGAAGAGGTGAAGGGATTAAAGAAGTACAAATAGGTAGTCACAGAATAGCCATGGGACATAAAATACAGTATAGGAAAGGGAGTAGCCAAAGAACTTATACACATGACCCATGGACACAAATGATGGTGGGTGGGGGTTGCCTGAGGGAGCAGGAAACGCTAAGTGTAGGGGGGAAAAGAGGGAAAAATCAGCACAATTGTAACAGCATAATTAATAAAATATAATTAGAAAAAGAAAAAAATCACCATTAGCCAAATTAAAAGATAAACTAAGAACTTGTAGAAAATGTTTTTGCCATTTGTTATTTTTATAACATATACAAAAAGTAAAAGTTTAATAACCCAATAAAAATTAGTTAAAAATATAAAGAAGAGTTCAAGGTAAAGGAAATATGAATGGCTCTTATGTAGGTAGCTAGGTATTCGTCTCACTCATAAGAGAAATACAAATAAATGCAACAATAAATATGGTCTTTTACCTATCAGATTGGCAAAGAGTAAACATTTCATAACACTTGATGTTAGTATGGGTGTGAGAAAACTGGTATGTTACAGGTGGGAGTGTGAATTAGGACAGCTCTTACTGATCACAACCTGGCAATATTTATACACATTACTAAAGCAAATACCTTTTAGTTCAGCAATTACACCTTTAAGAATGTATCCAACAAATAAATATGCAGGCACATATGTGAAATGACATACCTACCAAGTATTCAGTACAGCATTGTTTATAATAGAAGAATAAAAACAACTTCAATATCTGCCTGTAGGAGCCTGAATAAATTATATATAAAAGACTGCTACACAACTATAAAAGGAAAGAAATAAAAAAAAAGTAAAAAAAGGAGAGAAAGCAAAAAGAAACACTTTATATATTAATAGGAAAAGATCTCCAAGAAATATTTAAAATATTAAAAAGCCAAAATGCAGAATAATAATTGTATAGGTTGTGCCACCATTTATGTAAAAAGGGAAAATAAAAATATTTTTATTGTTTCTACATTTGAGAAGATGCAGAAGAGCATTCATTGTCTGTAGGGAGGGTGACTGGGATAGTGGTTCTGAGGTATAGAGCTCGTGTAGTCTAAATTTTGAACACTATTAATGCATTATTTAATTAAAATATAATTATAAAAATCATTAACAGTTATAACCACCACCAAACCAAAAATTAGAGAGAAAAATAAAATCACCGTATAAATAAAGTATATTATGC
Source organism: Mormoops blainvillei (assembly GCA_004026545.1). Classification (NCBI taxonomy): domain Eukaryota; kingdom Metazoa; phylum Chordata; class Mammalia; order Chiroptera; family Mormoopidae; genus Mormoops; species Mormoops blainvillei. Next base: position 73,893 of record PVJD01005509.1, on the reverse strand, counting down.
CAGTCAGAGAAAGACAAATATCATATGATTTCACTCATATGTAGAATCTAATGAACAAGCTGAACTAACAAGCGAAATAGAGACAGACTCATAGACAGAGAGCAGGATGACAGCTAAGTGGGGAGCAGTTCAGGGGGTGGAGGGACTGAGGAAAAAGGACTCATGGACATGGACAATAGCGCTGTGATAGCTGGGGAGAGGTGGTATAAGGAGACTAAATGGTAATGGAAAAAATACAATAAAAAAAGAAATAAAGAATATTTTAGAAGCAGATACAATTACAGACATAGCTAAAAGCAATCAAGGATAGGCAATATTTGATTAAAAAATGGGTAAAAGTAAGTAGAAAAAGTTTCTAAAAATTAGCAGGAAAATGTAAAAATGTTTGAAGCATGAGAAGATGTAAAACTAATATCCAGTAAAAGACAAAATTTTCACCAATACATTCATAGAAAAATTTCTTGAAATAGTCAAAGACATTGGAACAGTTGAGAACAGAAGATGTCACAGGAAAAACTAATGCTAATTGATCAACTACAAACCTTTCTTAAGAAATGTTATTGAATATAATCATATCAGAACTCTCTTGCAAGCCTTTGGCAAAAAAAAAAAAAAAAAAGAAGTCTGATACTTAAGGAGGAAAAACGGTATGTCTGGATTCAGACTTCACCAGAATCACAGCCAAAGCTAGCAACTGTGGAGCAGTATCTACAAAGTTTTAATGGAAAGAAACATCATCATCATATTTTATGTCCAGCTATACCACAGTGCAATAATGAAAACCAAGGAAAAATATTTTTAAACATACAAGAAATCAAGAAATATTGTTTTTATAAACATTCTTATAAAAACTACCAGAGGAAAGACTTCAGCCAACCAAAATATGAATTTAGAAGTCAGGATAAATGGAGTCGTGGCGAGCAGTGAATCCATTTAAACATTCAACAACGCTAACAACGGTGGGAATTATGCTTATGGAACTGAGTATGAAAATTTTACACCATGGAGCTGTAGAAATGTTATAACTAATAAAAGCAGAAGGGTGAGAAAATGTAGGAAGTAGCATATGTAGTTAAGATGGCTTGTAGGAGGTCATATTTTATAATGTTTTTAAAAGTGTACTATGTAAATATGGTGAACTTGGTGGAGAAAAATAAGCCTGGGGCCAGATTTGTTCTAATATTAACTGTATTCTAATACGAGCAAGTTGGGAAGACTTCTTTGCTTTGTCTTTGGTGCATAGTTTAAAAAATTTTGCATGTGAATCTCTAATATTTTTCTACAATGCCCGTTGATAATAGAATAGAATTGCTCCAAGTAAACCAGGGCATCTGCCTCTATTGGAAGTCTAATGATGAGACCTTAAATAGAAAGGGACTTATCTCATACAAAAAATTCAGGGTTAAATTACCACATGGTCCAGCAACTCCACTTCTGAGTATAGACACAAAATAATTAAAAGCAGGACCTTGAAGAGATATTTTTACATCTATGTTCATAGCAGCATTACTCACAATACCTAAAACGTGGAAACAATCCAAATATTTATGGGCAGATGAATGGATTAAAAAATGTGGTATATAGATACAATGAGATATTACTCAGCCTTGAAAAGAAAGAAAATTTTCATACATGCTAACAACATGGATGAATCTTGAAGACATTATGCTGAGTAAAATAGGCCATTCACAAAAAGACAAGTACTATATGATCCCACCCATATGAGTTACTTCGAGTAGTCAAAATTTCAGAGACAGAAAGTAAAATGTTGATTGCCAGGGGCAAGGGAGAAGGGACGATGGGGAGTTATTGTTTATTGTACATAGAGTTTGAGTTTTACAAGACGCAAGAGTTAATGGAGACAGATAATGATGACGCTTGCATAATATTATGAATATTTTTAATACCACAGAACTGTATACTTAAAATGGTTAAGATGGTAAATTTTATATTATTTGTATTTTACCATAATAAAAGATATCGGAAAAAGAAAGTTCAGAGTTAGGCTGGTATATACAGTGGGGCAAAAGTAGGTTTATAGTTGCTCATATGGAAAATAATACTGTAAGTAATTAATAATAATACAGGAATAAACTTTGTGCTTTGTGCACTCACAACCATAAACCTACTTTTTGCCTCACCCTGTTTGTTAAGGTTTCTAGCTGGAAACATCAAAATCCCCTCTACTTAGTTATACAAGGATTGCTCATCAAATTGTTGGGAAGACTGCAGTTACAAAATGTGGGATAAGTCTTTAGGAAAAGAAACTCCAAACAATATCCCAATACTGGCTTGGTAAGGGAGTTGCTACCACTGTCCCCAGATTGCTGTGTGGCAGTAGTTCATATCCCATTCAGCTACTGTTTTTTTAATCTGTGGTTAAGTGTGAATTTCTGGCTCAGAGCTTGAGTATTTCTTGGTTCACGATATTGGCGATAGGCCCCAGTGCTTAAGGCAGTTCCAGAGGAAATACCCAGGTGTAACTCAGAAAGCCCATATATCTTTTAACCCTCAGGGGTTACCCTTTCCTTTAATATTCAACACGATGGATCAGATCTCTGTGGGAAATCTCCCTTATTTCCATGTTCTTCTGGTCATACTGTCCTGCAGTCGGCTTTATACTTTGCTCCAGTACCTCTCAGGATCTTCCTTCTTGACTTACCCTCCTATCCTTACATTACTTTTGCATAGCACTAACCCCACGTGGTGCGTGTAGAAGAGTCTTTTACGAAGGTTCGAAGATAGTAGAGGTAATTATATCACAGAGGAGAAAATAATTTTAGCATTAACACAAGGCTATTGGTATAGAAAATAGTTTTTACTAAAGTTTTGTGATTAGGTAAACTCAATAAAGCAGAATTAACTTCAAATTTGAAGTCAAACGTTAGCATAGTAGATATGTAATAGTATCTTCCATTTTGGGACTTTCTCGCTGGTCACATTTTTCCCTCTGCTGCTGCCTCCTGCATGTTGCTGTTCCTCTTCTTCTAGTTCCTGCTCGTCTGTCTTGTTTATGTGCCTCTGTTCTTATGCCTGTGCCGCCAATAGAAACTTAGTTTTCTTACTTGATTATTTTTTTGTCCTACAGTTTCTTCCAGGTAATGTCTTGGGCAGGAGGTTTATTTTTTACACCAAAGTAGATTCATTGAATTATTTAAAAAAAAAATCTTCCTTCCTTATACAAATTACACCATCCTGCCTTTGAAAGTAAAAGTTCTACCTTCAGAGTTTTTAAATAATATAGCTATTTTGCCCTTCTGGATTACATGAAAATTTAATGATGGAGATTGAAAGGGAAACAAAAGGGAGACAAGATAAAAATTTAGATTTGATTTTAATGAAAGGAATAAAAAAATGTTTGACCTGTATAACTAATATTTGTACTAAATCCACTAAGAATCACTTATAGGCTTTAGTATGTATTTTATTCCTTGAATTCTGGAAATCAAAACTATATTCATTCCTTTTTATCTTATTTTTCATAGGTCACCTTTTTTCTTTGATCTGACAGCATAACATCTTCAGATAAAGTCCTTGCTACATTTCTTTTTATATTTGTAGATTGCCAAAAACTATAAAATAAAATAAAGTAAAAAAGAAATATCACCATCAGCACCCACATTTTGCTGGTTCTCTAAGATAAGCCTTAAGGATGGAGTACTCATAATAGTGGCAGTGAAATGGGACTTTCACCCCCTAAAACAAGCAGCAGTTCATTTGATAGAAATGGAAGCTGATCTTTACTTACTGTGGAGCTAGGAAGTAGACAGGATATAGTTAATATTTCTTAACTATTTCCATTTCATTCAAACAAACCCTGTGGTAGACTAAAAACCATTGCCCAAGTATCAGCAGATAATAGAGACCAATATAATTTTTAATTTATCATTCATTTGTATATTCTTCAGTGAGAGGACAATTGGGATGTCCTGAAGTTTCATTTTCCCCACTTTTGGCAGTGAGGAAAAGGTTGGTTCAATAGGTTTGAATTAGATTTACCAAAAAACAGAATACCGATCAGTCTCAACAGGCGTCGCTTTCAAACACAGCCACTTCTCCAACCATTGCTTCATAAACACATCATGCGATGAGGGGCCCTCTCTCCTAGGTCATTAGCCATGGGATGTAATAAAGATCATTTATGGCTGCTTTCACCAGCAGGGGCATAGGGTTCAGATGATTGCTTGCTGTCTAGTATGTCTCTGCTTGTAATTCCTGCCCACCCCCATTAATAAATTCTACATCTCGACCATGTGACACTAGTGGTTTGTATCTGCCACCCCTTTGGGTGCCATTCATTCCGCAAAATTCATTGAGTGCCTACTGTGTGCCAGGCACTGTTTTAATTCTTGAGATACATCAGTGAAAAAAGCTAAGAGTTCTGCCCTTCTAGTTGTTGGGGAGAGGGAGACAAAAATGATAAATAGGATGGATAAGCTATATAATATTTTAAAAAGTAAAAACACCTGTGGAAAGCAAAAATGTAGAACCGGGTAGGCAGGGATGAGGTGTTGATGTCAGAGTTGGAAAACAGTTGTTAACATTGTTGTTTTCATCCATGTACCCCCAGCACAGGGCATAGCCTGCAATGTGGCAGGCAGCTAAAAACTGTTGAAGTTTTCTGATGCAATTTAGATTTTATAAACAGTGATTTGTCAGGCCTTACATGTAAGTGACATTAACTCAGCACTTTTCTAACTCGAGGACATCCCTCTGCTTCTGCAACAAAAGAAAAAAATTACCTGGCAAATAGTTACTTGAAGGAAACCTCATTAAAAAATAATGTTCTGTGCCATCACCTTCAATTCAGTTAATGTCTCCATTGAAGACTAGGTCACTGGGTTGTCTCTAGAATCTGGAAAAATACAGCATGTATTCGAAGAACAGTTGGACATTAGATACTCAGAAATGGATGATACAACAAACCATTAGGTCTATATTTCAGTGGGCATAATGCTTGTGAACAGAAAAGAAAGTGACACAAACTGCAGAGAATCAGGAAGCTTCTTTATATCCTAGCGTTGAAGACTAAATTCCATTTAAATTCTGACAACGAAGAGATACTACTGCTGTTCCTAATCTTCATCTTTCTGTAACCTGATACATTTTTCTTTATGAAGATGTTAACAGGCAACTGATGAGCTTTCAGTCAGTTTTTGTTTTAATTATGGTAGAGATAGGTTGCTGTACTGGGATGGCCTGGAATTCAGTGGTTTAAAAATGATAAAAGTCTATTTTGCTTTCAAGTGAAACATGACCAGTTTAAACTGGAGGGGCAGATCTGCCATGTCTGGGCATTTCCAGGGTTGCATGGTCAAATCCAAGGTTCAGCCATCACTTGTGTTCCAGCAAGCAAGTAGCAGAAAGAGAGCATTAAAAGTCACACTCAGTGTTTTAGACTTCAGAAGAAGAATGGCAAACATCTCTTCCCCTAAGAACCTATTTGTAAGAAATGTGTCTTATGCCCATTTCTAACTGCAAGGGAAGCTGGGAAATGGAGTGCAGAAGTGTAGTGATGGGCTAATTTATGGAAAAAATAAGGAGAGTCTATTTTTGTTGGCAATTTGCAGTTTCCTCCATGATCTTCGAATCAGTACAGTATAGGAAAGAGCATTTGCTTGTAATGATTTCATGCATGTGGAAAGGCCATCACATAATTATGACAAGATAAAACTACATCTTTCATCCCATCCCCATTGGCCCCGGAAGCTCTTGTAAAGCAAATGAATACTTTCAATGCTCCAGTACTAACAATGTAAGCCGGCTTGTTAAGTGATGCTGATTCTCAGATGATACCATGTGAGGATCATGAGAAGGTGCTGCCTGTGACAAAATAAGCTCAGAAAAGTCACAATATACAAAACAACAGCCACAACAACAATAAACCCTTCTAATGTGACGTCACTCATTTCATTTTGAAAGGACACTGAAATCTCTCCAAGTCCGTGATGCCAGGCCTAACAATGAATATTGTTTGTTTTTTTTTTTTGCCTTTTCAAAGGAACGGGTAGGATTACTGTCAACTTTATCCTGTTTATTGTTATTTATGTTGGTATTTATGAGATGTTTTAGGGATTAAAAGAAAATCTTGAAAAAATATAGCAAGAAATCATATGGCTCGATTCTGAAGTCTATTTCTGGCAGACAAATTGCTTCTTCGCTATAGAAGTAGTCCAACTATCTTCTTGCTCCCTAAAGCTGATCCTGGGAAGAAAACAGTGAGTTTCATTGATCTCTGGCACAGAATACTGCAAAAATCAAAACCAGTAAAGATCGGTTTGGCAGCTTAGAGATGGATCACTTCAGAATGGGTAGATCAAGATTCGCCAGCTCCTTTCATTTTTTTTTCCATTATAAAATCTATAAAATTTTAATCTGGAACCACCAAATGGAAGTATTCATTCAGAATAATCATACGCAGAAAAGAAACATCAGCTGTAAAACAAATATATATGGTATTAAAAATAGAGATGACACCTACATTCTTTTCTAAACATCTTTTGGCTCAGAATTTCTATAGAGTCAAAATTCTATTTTTATATGCAACCTTATATTGGGCAAACAAAAATGACCTTCAAAGGAGCAAATAATGTATCTGGGGAATAAAAGAAGTGCAGTAGCCAGCAGTATCATAGACTAGTCCCAATTTATGGACCTTTGTGAGTAATTTACTTTTCTGGAGTTCCCTCTTTGGTAAAATGGGAGACGACTATGCTTAGTTTACACAGATATCATGACAACCCTGTGAGGTAATGCAAGTGAATATGTTTCTGTAAAGCATAAACTGTTGCACACACATGAAATTCAATGTTTGTTTTTTGGCAGTGATTCTAGGGCCAATGATTTCTTAATCATATGATTGCTGGTCCCTGAATTGCCATCATTCTGAAAGTGACTTTCAAACACAGCCCTTGCTTAACTGTCTCCTTTTCCTCTCATCTCACCTGATATTCTGTTTTGTCTATATCACCCCCACGAACTTCTATTTTCCTTACTCCCCAAATGCCAGTGCTGTCACCATCTCTGTGCCCACCAGATAAGGAACACTATCTATGTGCGTTTGCTTGTTAATCTATTGACCTTTAAGCACAGTTGTGTTTCATTAAGAGGGCATGTACTTTGAGGCAAACATTTCCACTGGTTTAATTTTAGCTGTAAGGGAGAGAAGGGAGGTGTATCACAAAAACAGGTCACATACACAGAGGGAGAAAGACACTCCACAGCACATTCCTCTGGTATCATCTGGTATTTAATTTTCTGCAACAGAGCTATGTTGTACTGATTTCATGGAAAGTACAGAAAGAGGTAAAACAATAGGACATTTCAGCACTTTTCCCAGGAGCACTGGGAGCACAAAATATGAATCAACTTGAATAGATTAGTTTCACAGGGTATTTATTAGGATCCCAGTTCCACCAGTTTTTAAGTAAGTTAACTTTGGGCACATCAAAAGCTTTCCGAACCTCATTTTCCTTCTATGTTTGGAAGGGATAATAGTGACTTTCTCATGGGATTATTAATGAGGATTAAATATAGTACTGCATGTGAAGAGCTCTGGTATAAAGTCAGTGCTTAATAAATGTTATCTACTTTATACATTTATAAACAATAAATATTATTTATTTATGAATGTATCACTAGCTCTAATGGAATTTGGCCATTTGCCTTTACTGAGATACGGAGAGCTGAAAGAAGAGGCACACTATTCATTTGCTAGAGACTTAAGCCATGGATACAGAGTCTTAAGTGTACTAGGGTTCAAACTCCCAGGAAAGCAAGATTTCCTTCTATATCATCCATCACTGGCAGATATCCAGCCTCTGAACTCAACAAAGGACAGGATGCTCATTAGCTATCAAAGCAGCTCATTCCTTTTAACAACCTTGCTGTTAGCTAGAGCTTGCTTACAATCCATTGAAATTTACCTTTCCATAAATTCTACCCATACATCCTATGTTTTCCTATTACAATGTTAAAGATAAAGCTGAATCATCATAAAATGCCGATTGAAAGAATGAAAATAATTAAATAATAAAACAAGAGACTTAAGGCTTTTCTTGTTTTAGTTCTTAAACTGATTCTCTTTCTTAGCTTAGGTTACTCGGATTTGTTATTTTTTTCTTTTTTTTTAATACATAGGAGCCAGGTTTAAACACAGTATTGTATGTGTGGCTCAAATGCAATGAATCTCTTTTCTTCTTAATTGGTATACTATGCATTTATAAATGCGATCTAAGTTTGCAGCCTATATTTTCCTTCCTCTTAGGAGCAACACATGCTTTTTATTCAAACCAAAACAGTCTGAAGAGTGGAAAGATGTGCTATTAGCAATTACACTCGGAAAACAGACATCAAATGGCATTATTAAGGCTAACGAAGACAAAGTTGTCCTACATCAAAGGGTCCTCATGTTCCATTATATTCTTTCTCTCTTTCTTTGTTTTAATTCTCATCTAAACAACCTCTTCCCTAGTTTACTCTGGTCATGGATTTTTTTTTTTTTTTAAGTTAAGGAGTAAAGGTGTACTGGTAGTTGGGGAAGGGGTCCTCTATGATATGCTGACATGATCAATAATCTCTGGGGAGTTGGTTTGAGGGTTTCTCTTGACATATCCCCTATTTCTGGCCCCACAACCCCCATTTCTGAGGCAACAAGTGTCCTAACCCCATCCACAACTTAATACTAAGTACTATGTTTCATGGAATTTTATGCAACTGTGTAAGTCTTATTCTATCGCACTATACTCTAACCCTCTTCTAAAAGGCACATTTTTGGTAAACACAATATTCATTCCTCTATTTCAAATCTTATTAACACACCAGGTTTGTGCACTTTCTTGTAAAAATTTTAAGCTTGCTTTACTATAGCATTCTAAGTACATTTGAATGTAATCATCTGAAACTGTTAATATGACCCTGGTGTTATTCCTTGTTATTTTTCTTTGAATTAATGTTTTCTGTGTACATCTGCTGCTTTTGGTTATTCTTAGCCATATTAATTTATCTGAGTATTTATCTCTCTTTTTCAAATTTCAGGTTAACACTTTGAGAACAGGTCTTCATTTCTACAAACTATTGTACCAAATTGGACTTGTTTGATCATTTATATGTTGCCAAATTGTTGTCATATTAGGATTTCAGTGGTCTAACAGCTCTTCAGCAAGGCTGAAGTATAATTATCAATTCTTTACAGAAGAATAAATGGTTGACTTAAAAGCAATTTTTAATTTTTATTCTAGTGTTCCTTCAACACCCCATCTCTTTGCCTATTTTTTCATACTAAAAAAACAAGTAGTTGTTCAACATCATCTAAATATTTTTTAAAGCCATGAGATTCAACTTGAAGAAAATTTGCAAATTGTTTCTGTGTCTCCACATTTTTATTCTTCTGTCCATGGAATTAAAATCACCAGACATAGGTTTTCTTCCCCAATGTATTTTTTTTTTGCCTTATTAATTGTCCCCCTTATTATTCGCTTCATAAGGGTAAGCAAAATTGGTGGAAGTTGATGGGTTTAGGAAGAACAAGCAAATTCACCAAAGGTTGCACATTGTTATACCTCTACATTGTTGTTACATTGAATCCACACATGAACAACTCTAAACTTTTCTGAGGGTTATCATTCATTACTAGACAATGGACACACCTCATCTCGTTTCAAAAGTAGCCTGAGTTTGTGAATCATTCTCAACATTCTGTGAAGCCAGCCACTTATTTCTTTTGAAGATACAGTTTCACCTTATTTGGAAAGTTCCTCCTGCCCAAAATGTGGATTCAATAATGTAGTTTTTTCCTCTTTGTTACATTATTCCATTCTCCAAAGTCTTGAGGTTAGGTTCATTCCCTTCAGCTCATTTTTTTTTTTGGCAATTTTTTTCTGCTTTCACAGAAGCCACCCTTCATATTTCCAAAAATGGAAAGCCCCCCCTTAAGTTTCTTTATCTATCCTCCAGCAGATATTTTATCTATAGGGCAAATTATAATGTAACCCCTCCCTTTCCTTCCTTCTGGCCAAGACTACATGTTTGTAATGAGGACAAATACTGGAGATAACTGGGGCCCCCTCGAAGAAGACCTTTAATCTGAATGTTCCAAATCCTTTCTTACTTATGCTTTTCCATTACATTGCTGTTACTGTTTGGTTTTGGTCTCTGGCAACATTGGAGCCCAAGAGAGAGAAATAATATCACTTTATCTGAGGCATAACACATCCATGGTTACTCCTTATATGGCACCAGGACTAATTCTGATCCATGAAAAGTGAACAGTGTGTCCCTGGATCAAGAATTCCAATCCCAGCTCTCACAAATTAGCCCTGTGACCTTGGGCTGGCCACTGAACCCTCCAGAGCACCAGGTTCTTCACCTGCTTCAAGTGAAGAGGCTGAACTAGCAGTTCTCCAAGATTTTATTTTCCTATTTTGACATTAGCTTTCTCCATCCACAAATAAGGTGTTTCCTGTGTGGCTTTTAGTATCACACAGAAGTCCTCTCCTTGGTTGAACACGATCGGTTTGATGACCAGGAGATGGTAACTGACTGTCAGTGGTGTTGCTTATAAGAAAATGATTTACCTCTCTTCACCTCTTAACAACTGCATGAATATCCTCTATTTTATCTTAACATTTGTTTCACACATTCCTTTCTAGAGTGTTAAATGCACAGAAAAATCACTTAGCTTGAATAGATTATTTTTTAAAACTTTTACATTTATAACTCACCATCGAGATTCTGGACCTTTAGAAGTTTTGTGGACTTCAATATTCTACTGTGTTCAGAGTTTGTGTATGTGAATATATTTGTCTGTGATGGACTCTGGGTACCTGCAGGGTAAGAAATATGCAGCTATCAAAGGCAAAAGTCTCTATCTAATTTTAGGTGCTTCTGTCTCCTGTGTATCATAAGCATTCTTTTTCCCCAAATGCCCCCTGTTTCCTAGGGCCAAATATTCACAAGCCCTGCAGCATTGCTGTGAGATGAGTAACAAACGAATTTATATTTCATAGATACTGAAACTGAGGAAGAGAGAAAGTATGTGATCTGCCAGCACTCCAGCAGCTCAGTAAGGGACAGCAGAATAAAGAGGAAGACAAGAAATAAGCTAATTCCTCTGATTCTCTTTTGCTGAGGGTCAGAGCGCCCTAGGGCTGAAAGATTCTCTGAGAAACGAGTAGTCTCTTTGTAGGGAAACCAATGTGTGCATTTAGCCTTATGATAATCCATATCAATGTTTAACATTCTTCATTACCAGAATGTTCTTCCTCAGACTTTGCCATCATCCACGTCGTATTCTGGTACTCATCATGTCATACCTCAATCCCTTTAACAGCCTTCTGACTAAGCTGTTCCTAGGCTGCTAACAGTAACTCCTCTCCCACAATTTCTCTCCTCCCCAGCCCTCTCTGGCCCATTCATTTACAGCCTATGTCCAAAGACTTGATTAAGTAAAGAGTGCAAAGACTTCCTGTTTCCCAGTTTCTCAATGCTGCAGAGCTATGATTTTTGGCCGAGCTTTCAAGGCCACCCACAACTGGACCCCGATCCTTTAGTCAACCATCATTTCTGTATCTTACCCCCATGTATACAGAGCCCTTTTTTGCTTTCATCAGGATGTCACTTTGCTTTTGCACTTTCTGCCTTCCATCCAGAGTTTGCTTTCCACTTCTTCATCCATTTATCTCAGTCCTGCCCCCCTTATGCCCTCCTCAAAAACTTCGTTGACTGCCGTAGCTGTGGCAATCTCTTTACTGTGTTAACACTAGTTGTCCTTGTGGTTGGTGTTGCCTACAATCATTCTCTCACCGTATTGTGTGTCACTGTAATCCATCTGACCATTAAGCTTCCTAGAGTGCTGTGACTGCGTCTTCTTCTCCTCACCGATAGTACAAAGCACAGTAGATAAAGATTATAAACAAAATAACAAAATCGAGTTTTCAGTAAGTACTCATTGGTTCTTTGAAATTTTTAGTGAATTGGATTTGTTAATTATGTATGCGTGTATATTTGTGAGTGGACTTTTTCCTTTGGGGGAAAAAGGGGTTATGGATAAGGAGAGGAGTATATTTAGGTTTGAAGATTTTTTTTTGGAGGATAATTTATCCTCAATTATCATCTGAATTTCAAATGCCTCCTAGTGTATGCCTTCCTTTAACTGGAACTTGTTTTGCTACCTAAGAGTGATATCTTCCTCGTTGAGGTGGGGTGACATTTGATTTCTACCCTGATTACCTTCTCATGCTCTGAGCACCCTATGCTCTTGCCTTTTATTCGCTACAACACAGGACTAAATCTTAAATTTGGATATTGTATGAACTGAAATGGCATATGGCCAATCTTCATATTTTATGTTACTGAATTCATCTGAAAATATTTACTGAATAAGATAAACTTCTATTTTTAATTTTGCAGGTCAATGAGATGTGAACAGACCTTACCACAGAGGAAAATTAAGCAGTCTTTATTTGGTAAATATTGTTTTGATTTAGAAGTTATATAATATTTAAAATGCCCTCTTCTGCACCAAGGGCTCCAGGTGGTCAGTGAAAACACTGATAAATTTATTAATCTACAAACATCTTATGAGGATCTTTTCTCCTTCCTTCTTTTCCCTCTGAAGCTATCATTGTGCCTCTTGTTATTATCATCATTAGACTGTCATAATTGTAATCCCCACGTGTGCCTTCATGTCCACAGAACACTATCTGTGTTGGAATAAAGCCAATGGTCAAATAATGAGTCCAGATGAAAATGACATGATATTGTGAAGTCATCTTCTTTAGATAAGGTTTGGTCAGACTCCTTTTGTCCTTGGAAATATATTATGTGGTAGTGCAAGGCCTGTTAATCTTTCTCCCTCATCTTGAGGCAGGAAATAATTAATACAACGTGGAGGGAGAGCCTGGTGAGCTGGTCAGAGTGAAACCTGACACCTAGTGAAATGTGCTTCCTTTCCAGCTATAGCCAGAGCGTGAAATTTCCCGAGGTTCATAGAAAGGTTCATCAAATCTTGGCAAAGCGTTTAGTAAACTGGGCAGTGTCAGGTTCCAAAAGTAATGTGAAAGTTTTACCTGGATTCAAGTTTCAAGTGCTAAAATTTCAGCAATCCAAGCAAGAAGCCTCCTTGCAATATCAATAAAAATCCCACTTTCTTATTTTGGGTAACTTATTGGGAGAGACAATTGACTGAGAATAAAACCTCCAGGGAGACACGTATCATAGCGACCCATCCAGCCCCATTCAGAACATGCCGGAGTTTTCAGTGGCTCTGGGTGCTATCACCGCTCCAACAATTTCACATTGTTCATTATCACATCGTACCACACAGTTCCCACATCCAAAGCCAAGCCAGGGGGAAAATACATCCCCAGGGGATTTTGGAAAGTTCACATGAGAGAGAAAAATGCTTGGGATATTTCCTATCAAGTTCCAAATAGGGGAAAGGAAAGTACAGCGATAAGAATCAGGAGAAAAATCCTTAGAATATTACTCGCGAAATGAGTGCTAGCAGGTTGTGAAGGTGAAGAGAGAAGTCACATTCTGAGGTTCTAACAGTAGTTCTGGATTTTGAAATAAAAAAGTAGAAAACCTTGTCCTAATTGAGCAGATTCAAGGTCTGATATACCACATGCATTTTTAAAATATCCTGGCAAAACCTTTGTACATCAACTTAGTAGCAAATGGGCTGCTTCGCCCAGTCCCCGGGGGGCTGTTGCAGGCAGGCTCATTGCCGCCCTGCTAAGTGATGATGGGGAGCTGCTTTGCAGCCTCCGAGATACATTCTGCCAGAGTGCCGAAATCATTACGGCCCTCATGATAAAATTTCCAATTTAATTAACGCAAAGGCATTTGAATAGTTTCTAGTGTTTTGTAATCTTCTTCTGTCTGAGTACCATATAATCAAGGACATTCAGCTGGAACAGAATTAGTCTACTTTAAGGACACCCCAAACAAACGCATACATGCTGGAGTTATTTAATCATTGGTGTTGAGAAATGGATGCGGTCATGATGATGAACGGAGTTTCTCTGTAGTGTTTTTGACTGAAAGGAGGGCTCCTATGGAGATATTGATCTCTGGCATATGTAAAAACACCTGGGATTAAAATCATATTGATTATTACTAACTACTCCTCCTTTTCCATTGAAAGTAACACAAGGCCCTTCAAATAAGGTCTTTAGCCACAAATCAAAGGCCATTTTTCCAATCTAGCATGGAAAAAAACATTGCTACCAAATCTATTCAATCACTCCCATATCATAGGTAGCAACCGCTGTCAGTAGTGACACATGCTAACTTGAAGAGTGATGATAACTTATGCTTTTTTGGTCTTTGTGGTAATCAAGCTCTCTGAAATTGTAATTGATTGCTGGCTCCAAGTGAATTTTTTTTTTTGAGAGTGATGTTCCTGAGGATTTCTTAAGGCCAAGTCTAAAATAGCACAATGAAAAAAAAATTACAAATTTACCCCAATCATTGATGCTAAAAACAAATTTTCAAAATATTCCTGAGGAAATCTTATCTTTTGACACAAATAACTAGGGAATCATTCTACTTGTTTCAATATGAGTAATGATTTTAAAATAGTATGTAGTGTTCTGTTTTGGTTAGTGGTGAATGGAGCTTAATACCTGGGAAAATTCAAAATCTATTCTACAATGTACTACCCTCAGTGTCTTTCTCTGGAATAAAAGAAAGCTATGATTTGGGGCTTGAATTGATTTGTAATGCAAATGCTAGGATCAGCTCCCAGCAAACAGCGATGGTTCCTTTTGGCCACATGCAGACAATTGGTGACCCCATTGGGTGAAATGATCCTTTGACTTAGGAGAAGAAAGTACACTTCTAAGGGTCTAGGAGGAGCTGATTCATGTCAGCACAGGCATGAGTGACATGCCCGAGTCTGAATTACAACAGGATTTTCTCTAACTCCAGGTCCTTGGCCTGGTAGAGAGAAAGACACATTTTTCTCCAGAAAGTCAGAGAGCAGAAAACTCAGTATTTTCCTCGAGGGACAGTTTAGTATCCTGCTAAGTTGGGAGTAAAACGAACATGCCAATTGCTCCTGCTTAAACCATCCACTGACATGGGACTATAGAATTGCTCAAGGAAATTAATGGCAGACACTTTAAAAAAACTGAGCGAAAAGAAAAGCATGCACTGAAGGAAAGTCAGTCGGAAACTTATGGCAGTAGAAAGTTCCTTAATCAAGGCGTGTAGCTGTATTTTTAAAAGATCGGATAATTTTACGATCAATAACAATATTCGTAAGGCTGTATGCTAAAATGGGGAAAGCAATCTCACGTCTCGAAGCCCGAGCTGGTTGCTGCAGGTGTCTGGGAGGAATGTTTCCATTACACACGTCATTATAAACCAGCCCAGGCAAATTACCGTCTATTTCTGCTTTTACGTGGAGCATGAGGAATCGGTCACTGCAAGTGGCCTAACACTACGTTGAATGTCTGACAGCGAGATTGCCTGGGCTCTTTTCACATTAGTTATTCAAGAACAGAAGGGCTAAGTCTGTGTGGAGCTGGGTGGGGCTCAAACGAGGAAGGCAAACTGTTTTGAGGAGTTAGTTTCCTCACATTTGAATAATTTGAAGCTGACAACTGTGTTTCCATTACCCATTGGTAAGAGGGTGAGAGAAGAAAGGCAAATGCCAAAGAATGATGTCAGCTAAATGCCCGCGGTTTAACAAGTGACAGAGAGCCCAGGGGCTCATTCTATTTTCAATATGTTTTGGTGTGAGCACACGACTCACTAAAATCCCCATCATTTCAGCATGTAATGCCAATTTTCTGCAGTGGAGTTATGGACTTGACTTTAAAAATATCATTAAAATGTTGAAGGAAATTTAATGTAAAAAGGAGAATATACAAACAACCAGAGGAATAGTCATTATCCTTTGAAGACTTCAGTCTAACCAGGTCCTTTTGAGCCCAATTCCAAGGGACTTTATTATTGAAGAGCCCAAAGAGCATTATGATAAGGGAGTTCAACTCATTAGGCCATATCATTCCAGGTATCAAGGACAGAACAATTCCGAGGCTGAATGTGATATAACTATTCCTCCCCTAATTGTAGAAAAGGGATGTCTAATTCATTGAGTAGCTTTACCAAGTATTAGTTGAGTTGCTTTTAAGCAGGCTGATACAATCACCTTATAACTAAAGGATTCAGTCTTCAAGTGAGAGGGTTCTAGGCAAACACAGTCTGATTCTTAGCAAATAATTTCTTAGGTATTCAAGTCTCTTATAATTTGAAATGTTTTGACTACTGAGTGGTGCTCGGGAAACACCAATGAGTCAGGTATTTTTGAATTAATCATTAACCGATAGGACTATAAATAGAAGCTTTTTATTTATTCAGTTGAGATCCCTGTAAGGGGGCAAAGAACGAGTGGGTGCTTTCTTTAGCTAACCTCTGCAGCCAAAGCATGGTTAAATTAAAAAAAAAAGTGACTACCATTAGGCTTCTTAATATACATGTGTGACTTCTTTCTCTTGTCAGCATATCGAGACACCTACAGAACACCAGACTGGAACCCACTTTTCCGCGCAGCAGTACCTGGGGCCATGCCTTGGTGGAGAGCAGTGAAGTGGGCTTTGCCTCTTGGATGAAGAATATTGTGTTCCCATTACAATATTCACATTACAGGTGAGCTGTGTGGAAATGCAAAACTGTTGCAGTAATGTCTCCCACCTGGAAACAGGAAACACTCAGTAGTCATTCCCATCCATCTCGTGCTGAGTTTTACATTACTAAGGTAATGCCTTTAAGTTCTCTGAAGTCTCGGGGAGAAAGGCGCACTGGAAGAAGGGTTGTTATTATTTCCGAGACCTCCTGTCTCCAGGCAGCTTAAAGGCTTAGGGTCCCGAGGTGGTGCTGTGATAGCAGCACTAATAATGTGCTGTTACAGCACATCTCACGTGAGGCCCTCCAAAGGCATTATACACATTTATTCATTAAACTTGAACACACCCCGGAGATAGGTTAACTGTGATGATATCCCTTTATGTCAAAGTAAATGAAAACAAAGTGGGGGAAAGCAAGTTAGTCAAGACCATCTGATGACCTCTGGTAACACTGAAGTGAAAATGGTGTCCCGTCTAGTGATTCAGTGGAAAGTCTGGCCTCATTTGACATGTGCATATGCCTGTATGTATATGTTTATTTAACTTTACACCATCTTGTTCTAGAAATAAATGGAGAACACTTTAGTACAGTCAGATAACATAAATTGAAAATAAGCGGTTGGAGGAAAGAACCCAAGGAAAATGAGGATATAAAAATGAAATGAAGCTAAGATGAAGTACAGTTTGTTTTATGTGAACAATGTTTGGCAAGTGTGCTTGTGTTACAAAGAAACTGTATATTAATAGAAATGCATAGCCTCAGTTTCCCCTATCCACATGCCTTAGGGAGAAATTTTTTTGTGCTCTGGGAAAGAAAGGGCTACAGAAAACATTAAAGATCTGTAAAAACTAGACTTCAAACCAGAATGCTGAGTGGTAAATCGGAATGGTATCTTTAGGGTCTGATAGACTCGGATCTAGTGGTACTGCTTCTAAAAGGGAAAATTTGGAAAAATGTGACATTTTTCGTCATCTGGGGAGGTGAACATGAAAGACAATGAAATATACTAAGAGAGACACCAGGAAGTGGCAGCCAAGACTTAATGCTGTATTCCCCACAAAGAGGTTGGAGGTCATGGGTGAATTAATGACACAAATGGGGCAGTGACTGCTGGTCTGGGAGAAGTTAGTCGGTGCAGAGCAACTTTACAACTGCATGGACAGCGGCCCATGGGCAAACGTAGTACCAGCAGCACTGTGCTGCCTACATGTGTGGGCAGCGCTGACACAGGTAATCAAAGCGACAACCTGAGTGAGGACTGCAGACCTGCAGCTGTGTGTGAAATGACTTTCCCCCCACCTGTCCATCATCCACACCTTAGCTTCACCTTGGGGAATCCCAAAGAGACCCCCGTAGTGTTTGATAACTGTGGCTATTCTTCCGATGGGGACAAAATATTCAATAATTGACTTGAGGTATCTGAATGCAGTGGGACATCTAACTAGAGAATTCACCTCTCTTTTCTAAGGCTTTAAAAAGACGAAATATATTCTCATTTGATAAGAAGGGCTTATCTATAGTGCTTTTTGGGGGTAAAGAGCTGAAATCTAATGTTTTCTTGGAATAATCAGCTTTGAAGCCTTCCCTTTAGTCACTACCATAACTTCAAGTCCAATGTGCTATGTAGAGGCAGGGTTTTGTATCTGGTGGGACGTCCGTGAATGGAACTTGCATATCAACTGGAAGCTTCAGGACCCTTAATATCTAGAAAAGATGACCCGGAAGCCTCAGCTGTAGCCTATGGCAGCCCCAAACCTGTGCTCGCCCCTTCTGTACATGTATTAGTGTTTTATTTCTTACAGTCACCTTGGACCAGAGTTCCAGCCTTCACTGAATTCACTTGATTAAAGGTTTGTCCTCTTCTCCCACATACACTGTCTCTATTCTGTACCATTTCACTGTATGCGACATTCAGCTTCAGTCTCCTTAGAAAATGCTGTAACTCATAAAAAGCATTGGAATGTAGTAAATTTGACTTTTTTGATTGGGGAGGTATTTACGTTTCAGCAATGAAACTATTTCTAGTTGAACGCTGAAAAATCCTATTCATCATTCATTCATTCATTAATTCATTCCTACCAAAAAGCATTTACTAAGTGCCTACATCGTGCTAGGCACGGTTCAAGTTTCTTGGGGGTATATCAATGAATAAAACTGAAAAATCCCTGCCCTCATGGATATTAAATTGTAGCAGATCTTTGAACAAAACCACTAAATATCCCCAGAGGATTCTTCCTGGCTGCATCCTCTGTGACAAGCTCCAGTCTTCTCAGATTTTTTTTGGTATTCTTCTCCTACTCCTCTCCAGAACAAAAATAAAAGAAATATCTTCCTTATGGTACCCATGCAAAATTTTGAATATTTCTTGGAGAGCAACTGCTCATTAATAAAGTTTTTACTTTTCAGGCTCCTTATTTTCTGCATCCCAACTAGGATGGCAGACATATTGCCTAAGAGCTATTGCAGGTGTTAAAATGTGGGGGAAATGAATGCTCTGGTTTTATTCTATGGGTTGTCACGCAGCACCACTAGTATTCTGTTCATAAGTTTAGTAATTTAAAAAATATTTCCATAAATTTATTGGTCTTTAAAAGGTTGTCCATGGAAAAAGCAATCCATCTACTCTTCAATGGTCCCAGGGATTCACCCTGTGAGCCACCAGCGATCTTGGTGTTCATACCCCCAAATGACAAACTCTGCTGTAGATATGTAGGATAAGTAAATGTCAAACAACAATCCCATGTTCACACAGAGTGAGCATTGACTTGGGAATGTGTATATGAAAATAAATATAAATAGTAAGACAAATCTACCAGAAAAATCAATGATCCAGAAACTGTGGATATGATTGATGGATGTTTTCAAATGCAGTCCTCTTTTAAAAACATAGTTTTACCACAATATAGAATTCTGTAACATCCCAGGCATTGATTCCCAGGAGAGAAGAAAATATAACATAATAAAACAAATACAAACACCACTTCATTTTTGACATAGAAATTCAAGAGAAATTTACTAAATTTAAAAAATGTAATTCCATTTTCTTAGGTGAATCATTACCATTCAAAACTACCTTTGTAAATAAAGAAGGATCACCTAGACATGATCATCCATATATATAGGATAGTATCTTCTGGAAATAAGGACTCTGCAAGTTTGAAGCTTGTCCAGAGTAGCCAGATGGCTCTATTCCATTTTTTTTTAAAGACAAAACAAGTAACAGCAATAAACCTCTTGAGTAACTCTTGCTTTGATTCACCTTTTCTTAATCCTCACAGTGAGGAAATGGAAGTTGGATTCACTGACCCAAGGATTCAACTTTGATACCAATAAATATGAGAGATCAACTTAGAAATGGACACATTTTAAATTTAATTGGCACACAGCAGCTACTATATGCCTGGTATGGTTCTAAGGATTTTACAAACATCAACTTACTTTGTCCTCATTGATAAATACTACTGTTGGGTTGGCCAAAAAGTTTGTGTAGTTTTTTCTGTAAAATAAAAGACATTTTTCATTTTCACCAATAACTTTATTGATTTGGATATTTTGAGTATGTTGGCTATCTCCCCCGTGGTATAACATTGGTCATTCTCAATTAATGTCTCAATTTGATGTCTTGATTCGATCACTATTAACTTCAACTGGTCTATCCGACCGTGGAACATTGTCCGGTGAGAAATACCCAGCATGAAACTTCCCAAACCACTTTTGACACATTCAGTCAGTCACAGCACCTTCTCGATACCCTGCACAAATCTTTTTTTGTGTTCCAGTTGTGTTTTTACGTTTCTTGAAGTAATAAAGCATGATATGCTGAAAATGTATATTTTCTTCCATCTTCAATATTAAAATGGCTACACAAAAATTCACCAGTTTTGATAAGTTCTTTTAAAATGCGTGCTAATATGACAGCTGTCTCAATACAATCTAACAAAATTGTTTTGAATGAAATTAAAGACAACTAGCTGCTACTAGAACCACCTTACGGGAAAAACCAAAAGAACTTTTTGGCCAACTCAACATTTCTAAGGCCAAGCTGTTGTTTAATTAGAGGCAGAAATTCAGCTACAGATCATTGCATGTCTTCCCACGTGCAGCTATAGGATGAGTCAGTGCTGGACGATGTTTATGAGAAGGACAGGCCATAG
This sequence comes from Mormoops blainvillei, assembly GCA_004026545.1. Classification (NCBI taxonomy): domain Eukaryota; kingdom Metazoa; phylum Chordata; class Mammalia; order Chiroptera; family Mormoopidae; genus Mormoops; species Mormoops blainvillei. The sequence continues at coordinate 53,104 of PVJD01005509.1, read as the reverse complement.
TTTTGGAGTAGTTGCTATCCCTCACTGGTCATCCCCTCCTGCCTTCCAGCGCCTACAAATTGCCAAAACCAACATGATGTAAGATCTCAGGAAGCGAAAAGATCTCAACTAATGGGCTTTTCTGTCTATGCAGAGAACATAGAATTTTGGTAGTACTGACTAAGGATTTTTCCAATCTCCTAGATGAGATTTTTTTTCTTTAGGGGGTTTGGGGGAGAGAACCTTGAAGGGGATTTAAGGATTCGCTTGAGGAAGAAGGTAGAGTTCCAGTGAGCCATACACAGAAAGAAAGGCTTCAACCTCTCTTCTCTGCTATTATTATTAATATGATTATCACCAATTTCATCATCATAATCAGTATCACCACTTTGGCAGTCATCTTGTCAGCTGCTATACAAATATTTTTTTAAAAAAGAAATAAAGGGAGAAAGTAGAAGAAAAGGTAAAAAAAATTAAAAAGTTCAAGGGTAGACATTTACAGAAGAAAATCAAAAGAAAAGAGAATAAAGTAAAGGTGGGTGTGAGAATTAAAATTCTAGTAGAATAAAATATTGAATTTGAAAATAAGATTAAACAAAAGAAAGTTAAAATAAAAGATAAAAGCCTGGATCATTAAGATTATAAAGCTATTGATGATTAAAGGATAACATAAAATACTTAAACCCATAAAATAAAAAGTTTAAATGTAAAAATAGATAAAACTAAGGATTAATAGAAATTAATCACTGAGTAGGAAAAAAGTGAGGCATTGAAACTAAAAATAAAGAGGCTTAGGGGCAACTATGGTGAGAAGGAATTAAGAGAGCTACGGAATAAAATAAAGAAAGGCCTCTGAACTTGCTTAAAATGTTCCTATATTGGATTCTCCTTATGCTGATGAAAGGGCAGTGTCCTTTGCAGGTTGGAGCTGAGGGAGTGAGACAATACAGGGGTGAGTCGTACCATGGCCTGAAGCTCAGATCCCCCAGAGATCTTTCCAGTGGTGCCCGAGATGCCACACAGCAAGTCTCCTGAACACAAATAGAGAGCTGGGGCACTCCTGAGCTTCCCTTGTCTCATTCTAAGATATTTCATTTTGTATTTTTGTCCTACATTAATGCGATCTCTCGGCTTCTCGTGAACAAAGCTTGTAGACAGCTAGAGCATCCACTGATGGACACCAGGAAAACTGAATCATGAGCAACAACCACAACCCTGATGAATTGTTTTCTATTAAACCTCCTTTCTATAATTTACAACTTTATCTCAGTGAAAAATATGTTTTTAACGGTTACATGATTAGGGATTTTCCCCCACCTCAAACAAGATTAGGGTAGCATCGATGGCCACTACACACAGCAGATTTTTTTATATTTGCCATTTTTACCATGATATCCTCTGTGGAGTTGCTTCCCATCATCATAAATTTAAAACATACATACCCCGTCGTTGTGCCCATGGATGTTGATTGGTTTTCTTTTACATCAGGTGATATATGTGCTTCCTCCCCACTTCCCAGGCATGCAGTCTGAATGGGAGTTTCACTACCCTGCTTGCCAACTAGTGATTTTGGTTTAGGAATATGTCACTTCTGCAGATTGGTCTGAGAATCCCACTTCCTGACCTGCTGATTGGTGAGAGTGTGACCTTGGCCAGCCAATCAGAGGCTTTCCCTGAGGTTTTCTTAATCCGAGTGGGAGGAAGAACCTGACAGCCCAGAAAGCACTTTGAACCTTCAAAAGTGAAAGTCGAGAAACTGAAACCAAACATAAAGAGCCATAACATGCGGTGTCCTGAGAGTGGGTGAGCCCCTTATTTTTGGCTTTCCCTGTCCTTGTTATAGTTTGGCCACATGAGCCAATAAATTTACCTCTTTACATAAGAGGTTTCTCTCACATATAATCAGAAGAGTCCTAAATAATCTATGTAGTTTACATTAAAAAACCCTTTGGCTTTCGTTTGTCTGTTTTCCACAGTGCCTTTTTTTCCTCTAAGGCCCAGATTCTTACCGATGGCGCACCCTCTGTTCATCACGGGGTTTTGACTGCTCTGCTGTTTTCGGCAATCAATACGGGCAAATACTCCCTGCCTCTGATGTCCTAACCAGAGTTACTATCCAATGGCAAGGTGGCTTGGGCCTTCATGTAATGCGCACAGTCCTTCAGTTTACTTTTTACTACCTTGTTACACTAGCATAAAATAGGCTGGGTTGGTATGGATTAAGCTGGCCTACTAATCTTATAATGTGCACTATTACCCAGACTCCAGGGCCTATTGCAGAAATGAGTTTCTTATGCCAGATTTCTTTCATATAAACTACTCTTTTCTCAGGGCTCCCACTATTGTCACTTAAGCACTAGAATGTATGAAATGTTTGTCTATGTCTGTTTTAACCTCACCTGCTAACTTGGAGTTTGTACCCAGTTAACAAGGACTATTCTTGAACCTCCTACATAAACAATTATTTGAAAGAGCTGTCAGGGAAGACAAGTTGTTGCCTATCTTCACCTTCCAGGAGTCTGGTTTTTAGTCTGACTGCAATCTCTGTTGAATACACACAGAATCTCTGTAGTGACTAAATTTTGCCAAGGTAGCAAGAAAGTAGCTATAGAAAATACATAAGCAAAGGAGAATGGCTGTGTTCCAGTAAAAATTTATTTATGAACAATTGAAATTTGAATTTCATAAAACCTCCACATGTCATGACACATTTTCTTTTGAAGTTTTGAAAATTATTTAAAATGAAAATCTTATTTCTATATCCATACAAAAGCAGGCGATAGGCTGGATTAGATATGCAGGGCATTATGTTTTCTTATTGCATTAATATAAGATGCATCTAGATTTCAAAGGTGTTAGAATGAAGAATGCATCTTAAATTGAAATGTGATAGGTAGCTGAGCATTATATCATCCTAGGTATTTTGGATTTCCCTGGGTTTTAACATCAATAATATATCTCCATAAAGCTTTGTCATTGAGCCCGTGGCTATCAGCAGCAATCACTGGTGAGCACAGAGTCTGTGCCTTCTGGGAAACGGTGAGAGCTGGATGTGAAATGGAGAAAGATGAGAAGAAAATGAGTGAGAGCGGAGGAGTAGGGGGCAGTCTCTTGGCATCTAAGTGTTCAGGGGAATAAAAATACATGCCACTTGTATATCACTTTACAGTCTATAAAGTACTTATACACATAGTGTTTTATAGAATTTTCACCATGAATCTATGGGGTAGCCCTACTAGAAACTAGCTGCTGTTAAGAAAAACATGTATTGAAGTGAATTAGAGTTATATATCCAGTAAGAAGTAGACCCTGACCTTGTCTTTTGAATATGCAATTATTATCCCTAATGCAAAAAGCTCGCATTTGCTGAGTGTTTCTGAGGGTGAAAGCTAAGCAGGTATATTTTAATGCGCTGAGAAAAAGAGATGAGAAAAAGAGGTACAATCCAGTGCTCTCTATGCTTTGAGTAATCTCTACCACTTAATGAAATTGGAGGAGGGAGAGTTTTCTCATTCAAGATCATGGTTACAGGGTCTCTTTCTTTTCTCTTATACTATTGACTTCTGCAGAGTCTGCTATGATTTAGCCAGTTTTAGTCATAGCTATATTCAGGACACTATATGTGCATATCTAAGCCCAAATGTAGTTGGTTTATTCATTAGATTTGAAAATTTGACAGTTAACTCTGATTTCACTTCCTAGTTCTGTTTTGCTTCTCTTCCTCTTTTAAGCCAAGTAACCTGATATGGTGGAAAAAACATGGACTCTGGACTTGAGGAGTTGCATCCCAGACACACTGTTTATTAGCTTGTGACTCTCTGCAAATTACTTAACCCTACTGAACTCTTTCATTATTCTCATTCTAGAAAGGGAGTAAGATTACCAAGGGTGTAAAAATGTTATCAGTGAGTGAACATGTAGAAAACCCAAAGAAACATACCTGGTAAATAGTAATATATATTAAATGTAATTATAAATATTAAACAAGAGTCATATATAAAATATAAAAAAAAATGTGGTTCATGATAGATTCCCTGAGAGACCTAGAAAGCAAGAGCCTCTCAGTATGGATTCTCTGGGTTCGCTTTTTTTTTTTTAAATCTAGTTCAAATGTTGCACTTCTCTCTCCCCAGCACAGAAGAAATAACTCAATTGCACAGACCTGATCACTCCAGTTGCTCTTTGCTGAGTTTCTTTACCCTTATGTTCTCATGTTTCCACTAAGGCCTGTGCAGTAGAGAAATCACCCAGCTCATACCTAATCTTATCAGGTTAATAAATGACTTACTCCCCTTCCCTCTGATAGAACCTCTTTTTCTTTATATTTTTACCTTTACTAGATCCCCTCTTAAATATTAAATATTTGATTGATTAATTTCTTGCCCCATCACACACAACTTTGACATCTATGGACTCAATATGATTTCTCTGCTACTTAACTCTTTGCACTGCTCAGCAGGGCTGGACACCATTGACAGTTTTGTGCTTCTAGGAACATTCTTTTTCTCTGCGACCCACAGCACATCATTTTAATTTGACCTCTCTGGCTCTCCTGTGTGTGTTTCTCTTGCAGACTCTTCCTCCTCCATTAAACTATTAAATATTAGATTACCTCGAGGCTTCTTGTAGGTCTTCCTTTGCACATCAGTGTCCTTTTGACAGGTAATTTGTTTCACTTTTTCTTTTCTTTTCTTTTCTTTTCTTTTCTTTTCTTTTCTTTTCTTTTCTTTTCTTTTCTTTTCTTTTCTTATGTTTATAGCTGTTTATTCATAATTGTTTTTTTTATTTTTTTGGTATATTTTATTGAGTAAGCTATTACAGTTGTCCCATTTTCTCCCCCTTTATCCCCTCTGCCCTGCACCCCATTTCATCATCCCCATACCTCATCCATACATGGATGTCCGTGGGCTGCACACACCAGTTCTTTGGCTTCTTAATTTCCCACACTGCTCCCAACCTCTCCCTGACCACTTTGTTTTTTGTTTATTTTTGTCAACATTTACCCGACACCACTTTCCCCAGCCCCTTCCACCCTCAGTCCTTCCCCCATTTGGCTTTGTCCATGGGTCCTTTATGCATGTTCCTTGATGACCCTTCCCTTCCCTTTCCCCTGTCATCACCCTCCCTCCTCCCCTTTGGTTACTGCCAGTTTGTTTTTTATTTCAATGTTGCTGATTATATTTTGCTTGCTTATTTTGGTGATTAGGTTCCACTTATAGGTGAGATCATATGGCATCTGTCTTTCACCACCCTGCTTATTTCACTTAGCATAATGCTCTCCAGTTCCATCCATGCTGTTGTGAAGGGTCGAAGCTCCTTCTTCCTTTCTGCTGAGTTGTATTCCATTATGTAAATGTACCATACTTTTTAGATCCACTCATTTACTGTTGGGCACTTAGGTTGCTTCCAATTCTTGGCTATTGTAAATTGTGCTGCTGTGAACATTGGGGTGCATAGGTTCTTCTGAATTGGTGTTTCAGGATACTTAGGGTATAATCCCAGTGGAATTGCTGGGTCAAAAGGCAGATCCACTTTTAGTTTCTTGAGGAAATTCCAAACTCTTTTCCACAGTGGCTGCACCAGTCTGCATTCCCACCAACGGTGCACTAGGGTTCCCTTTCCTTCACATCCTTGCCTGCAATTTGTTTCACCTTTTCACTTTTAATGTTTCTGTTGTCTTGCTAATCCTCCTAGTAATTCCAGCTAAAAATAAAATCAACCTAATTTGTCTCTTTCTTTCCCTCTTTCTAGTTCTTGGCCAATGTGCCCTTATTACATATTTGCAAGTATGGATATGTGATCTAACTTCTCACAAAACAGATTCGATCGCATAATTATAAAATCTGTATAATTTATTCCTACCGACTTTTCTCCTCCCAGGAATGCTATATTCCATGCTTATGTTCTATTCATTGTTCTCAGAAAAGCCCCTAAATGTGAGAATAGAGCATCCTCTTTTTTCTTAAATAAATTCTTGGTAAGAATTTCAAAGAACCATTCCTAGAATTACTATACTTTTATGTCAATAAGAAAACATTCACTAAGGGATAAAATAGTTCTCTCCTTGATCTGGTTTAGTCCAAGAAGCAAAAAACAAAAAGAAACAAAAGCCAAAAACCTCTTTTCTATTATTTAGCTATTGTTGCATTTACAAGCAATTGAAAAGAAAAGTGTGCTCTTCAATGTGGGATTCATTCTGTTGTTCTCTTTCTCCCTTTCCTCCTACTTCTTCCTGTTTGTCCTTCAGAGGTGACTTTCACACAGCAAGGGACAAAGAAACATCGCTTTGAGTCAGCATGTAATCCTGGAAATACAACTCAGCCAGTCAATACGGCGGGTCCTGAAATGGGAATTGCGCAGGTCTGGACATTCAACACCCGTTATCTTACTGCAGACCTTCATATGGGATTCGGGTGGAATGGTAGACACAGGTGGGAGAAAAGCGACTTGAGGAAGGGGGTTATATTTCTGCAATGGGTGCGGGTGAGGCTTCCTGACAGGCAGGTGAAGTTTACCTATGAGTTTTAAGGATGTGTCTAGAGGGGGTTGAAGCCAACCTCACTGATTATGACCTATAAGGGGAGGCTTTTTTTGTCCCCCATAGCATCTCACACACTATTTCATACATAGTTGGCTTTCAATATATGGTAGAAGGTGAATTAAAATAATATAGATCTCTGCTATAATATAGTTAATATGGGGATTAATGCAATTTGCTGAAAGTAAGTTATAATGATGGAGTGCCTAATATACATAAATTCTATTTGGTGAACAGATTTTGGGTGGAGAAATATCGATTCAAGTAACATTTTATCACTGGCAAGCGTAGGCATTACTGTGAGTTTATAAGTCATTTTATATGCTATTTAAAAAAAATCATTGTCAGGTTTGGAAAATTATATTGAGGGGGACCATGGTTTCAGGCAAAGAGAGAATGTGACTAGAATCTAGGAAACTTGATTTTTCTTCTTGGGCCTGTCCCTGTTTTTTGGTGTGACTTTGAGTAGATCATTCAGCCTCTCCAAGCCTCAATATTTCCATCTGTAAAATGAGTACTTTGAAGCAAGTGATTTCTCTAAGTTTTAGATTTTAAATAGATGTCACAGGTAGTTATTATCAGATAAACTTGTCATGTGAAAGCAAGCCTTCTTTAGACAGAGTAGAGGAGAAGAAATTTTCCTGAGGCAATGGCATATACTTAACAACTTTATCTTTTAGCTTTTATGGCTCCGTCTTGGGCACAGGCATTTTATGACTTGTATGTAACAGCTTAATGGTCCTGCTGAGTTAGGTCCTCCTGCAGGTTAACTTTCTTTTCCTTGAAACACATGACACACCTTAAGTGTGCTGAGAAGGTCAGATGAAGAAGCAATCCCTGTGAGACTAGCTTTGTCATGTAGGATGTACAGGGCACTGGGGAGAGCCTTCTTTTTCCAGTACTTTCCATCTCTCTCCATCCGTGCTGCCTGCTGAAAAATGAAAAACAATTACATCCCTCGTATCATGGAGACAGAAGTACAGAAAATAAACAGTGACTGATTAAGGAAAGTGGCTTTATTACACAGGAAAGAAAATAAAGAGTAACATCAACATGATCAAAATGTAGAAAATGATAATGAATAATTAAACATAATAATGCAGTCATGATAAAAATAAAAAGCAGTGAATAATGTAATTTTATTTGTGATAAGGTGATTGTTGCTCTTGATAAAGTGTCCCCATTTTGACTTTCCAGCAGAGGTGTGAGCACGGTGTGGCTTTTCATTTATTTCCCCTAAGAACGTGTCTAAGAGAGCCAGGACTCTGCCCTCTTCCCACTTCCTGAGAATTCTGTCTTCACCCCTTTCCTTTTCAATTATATAAACTGCACCTTCACTTTTTAGTTTCCTCTGATGTTTCTCCCTGGGGATTAGCACCAACAATGCCACTGAATCCTCAGGAATGTTCTTGTTGTGATAGAAAGTCCAAGCAGTTAGGTGATTTCATGCTCACTGGCAACCCGTTGGGTATTCAGGTACCTCCCTACCCCCTTCCCCTGCAGAAATTTACTGGAGCAATAAATCTAGTGCAATTATGGAGGAAAATTAAGGCAGATGATTGTGAATAGAGAGAGATGGGTGAAGTATTAGAAACACCAACATAGCAACCCTCATACACAAGAGCGAGGCTTATTTCTCCAGGCTGTGGTCTTCAATAATTAGTATGCAGTCTCAGGCACTCAACAGTTTAGCCTGAGAGATCAGTGCCAAGGACTTACAGCATCTTTGGAGGGTCCAGACTGCTCAGCTGGCTAGAAAGCGTAAGTAGGTTATCTGATTCTCAAAGAGCTACAAAGGTGGCAGAGTAAATGATATCTGTCCCCGAGGCTCACAATGAGGCATAGATAGGGCTGCCGGCGGAGCCCCCCCGGTCCTTCTTCCAGGCAATGTGTGTCACACTGAAACAGAAATAATAAAAAAAAACAACTCAGACACCTTTGAGCATATCAAAGATAAGACCTTCGTGTTTTGGTTCCCGACAGGTTTTGTGTGCTTAAGTATTACTAACCCAATCCACAAATGCACATGATAACTAGAAAATAATCTCTGTTTTTGTGTTTCAGTCTGTCCTCCTTATTGGTTGGAAAAGAAAGATGTTTGCATCTTGCATAGTAATTCAGAAATTGGAAGAGGACCTAAAATTCAAAGGGTGAGTACATATTTGCTTAGATAAAAAGTATTGGCTAGACTCATGTGAAGAGTCTAAAAGCCCCTCCCACTTCCAGGAGCATTTAGATTAGTTTGGAACAAAGGAACCCTTTTTCAGGAAAAAAGGCTTATATCACAGATATACAACTGCATAAAATTATAGCTTAGGTAAAAATCAAATATATAAATAATATTGATGAAGTCTTACTATGAGAACACCAAAGTGGGCGAATGTGATGAATAAAGAGGTTTGGGAACGGCTGGGCCTCAGACAAAGTTATATTATCTACCAACATTATGTACCTCTTTTTAGGTTAAAAGACAAATTTATGTGAGTTCTCATTTTCTTCTCCCAACAATCATGAGTTAGGTGCTGTTATCATTCTCGTTTTATATATTAAGTATACATTTGTGTCAAGGTAATCTAGTCTACGGAACCTGAGATTTCTATTCAGAGAGACCCGGTTTTAGCAGCTAACCTGGACACATTCTCTTGTCAAGTTACTTAAATATGTGTCTCACAGAGTAAATTGAGATTTCCTGTGTTTCTCTTGTATGCGTTTCCCAGTTGGTAGCTCCCAACATCCTCATGGTCCTACATCCACACTACCATGATCTTGACTCAGTCACTTGTGCATTTCCTCTTGGATTTTTGTAATAGTCCCTTAAGAGGTCTCCTTGTCTCCCTCTCTCAGGCCTCCATATTCGCTCTTCATACAATTATCTGAGATACCTTTCCAAGCTGGAAATCTGTTATGTGATTTCCCTGCCCTAAATCTGCTGACAGCTCCCTACTGTCTATGGAAAAGAAGACCAAACTCCTTAGTATGGATTACAAGATTCCTACACTCACTTGGACATAATCCCACCTCCCTCATTTTAGGCCCCTTCCACTGGTGCCCTTGTGTGATGATCAGTTCACATTACCTGTAGACTCCTGAATATGGCCCGCCCTTCTCTGCCTCTGTGTCTTTGTACAGGCTGTGCCCTCGGCCAGGTGTGCCTGTCTTAATTATTTCTTCTTGGTAAAATACTTCTCCAAAAATTCAATTTAACAATAGTTTCCTGTATAAATCTCCCCAGCGAGATGGCAGCTGGATGTGCCAGCTATATTATAGCACTTACTTCTTTAGCTCTTCTTTTTTTTCAACTAAAATGAAAAGTAGTTTTTGAGTTATACATGCACAAGGTTTTCAAAGTCAAATGGCCCTGTAAGACTAAACAAAAATACAAGTTCCTTGAGTCATGCTTCCCTACCTTCAGTTCCTGCTTCTCAGAAGCTGCCACTTTCAGCTCTTCAGTAGTTTCATCTAGTTACTTCCGTATTTCTAAATGATATCCTGGTGGCATTTTTTCTTGATTTTTATTGTGGTTTCAGTGGGACCTTTAAAAAATTTTTATTTATTTTTAGAGAGAGGAGAAGGGAGGGAGCGGGGGGGAGAGAGAGAGAGAGAGAGAGAGAGAGAGAGAGAGAGAGAGACATCAATGTGCAAGAGAAGCATCAATCATTTGCCTCTCGCACAGCTCCAGCTGGAGACCTGACCTGCAATCCAGGTGTGTGCCCTGACCAGGAGTCAAACTGGAGACCTTTGGTTTGCAGGCTGGTGCTCAAATCCACTGAGCTACACTAGTCAGGGGTTATTTCTTGATTTTTAAATTTTGGACCTTAACTTCTTTTTCTGGATTCTTCTACAACTGCCTTCCCTTAATGTCACCCTACTTCCAATGTTCTCCCCACCCTCCCAATAAAATCAATATTTAGGTTAAACCAATATTCCATGCGTACACTGTCATGCCTATATTAATTATGATTACTAAGCAAACCATGCAGTATACTATGACTATATTTCTTTATCAAACAGCTTTTTGTTTACCTAGAAAATATTAAGTAAAAATTTATGTGTACCTAACATTAATTTTTTTCCAAAGTTCTTTGCCAATAGTGTCATTCAAACCTATCAGATAAAGTTCTTATTTTTCCTTTTTTTTTTTTTTTTCTGGGAGATATCCCTTCTGGAATCCTCCAGCCCGCAGTACGGACCTGTTTCTCTCTAGGTCTATACAGCACCAGTGGTCCTGGGATGTCCTGTCATCCTCCTGAAGGGAATGACCTTAGTGTCTCTTTTTCGGTTGGCTCCCTGAATCCCAAATGCTCCTTTGTCCTTCCAACATACACATTTTGTTGGAACAATAACAAAGGACATATGAGAGTTAATTTTTTTGAGCCTTTACATGTCTTTAAACACCTTCATTCTATACTCAGAATTATTTGATAGTTTGCTGGGTATAGAATGATAGATTAGAGATAGCTCTTGTTCAGAATTTTGAAGGCATTTTATCTTCTAATGGTGAGGTTGAGAATACTGATGTCTCTCTATTTGCTGATTATTTGTCTGCTATCTGTAATCTGTGTTTTTGTTTGTTTGGAATTAAACACCTTTTCAAAATATGAAAGTTTTCAGAATTTTCACTATGGATCTGATATTCCAAAATTTTACAATAATGTGCCCTGATGTAGTTCATTTCATTCACTGTGCTAGACCCTTGGTGGGACCTTTCAATATGGAAACCCACGTATGTCTTTTAATTCTGAAAAAATCTACTGAATGATTTGTTAAGCATTTTTTTTCTCTCCATGTTTCCTATTTTCTCTTTCAAGAATTTGTATTATTCATGTGTTGATGTCTTTGCCTGGTCCCCTGTCATCATTTGTTTTATCCCCTATCCTGTGTCTCTTTTCTTTCTCTCTCTCTCTCTTTCTTTCTTTCTTTCTTTCTTTCTTTCTTTCTTTCTTTCTTTCTTTCTTTCTTTCTTTCTTTCTTCTTTCTTTTCTATTTTATGGAGATTTATCAAATTGCCTTCCAGCCCTTCTTCTAAATTTTTATTATTTTTATCATATTTTTGTCTTAAATTGCTTTTTGTTTCAATATTTTTAAGCATTATCTGTTTATAGTGTTCATGTAATGTTTTCTTAATGAATGTAAACTACTGATGATAGTTTTTACAGATTTCTTTCTTCCTTACCTTCGTGTCTTTCAAATTTATTTATTCTATTTATTTTCATCCATGTCTTTCATCAGAATCTTTGCATATTTAGTGGACTATTTATACATAGTAATGAAGCACCAAGAAGTTGACTGGAAGCTCTATGTTCATGGGTGAAACTTGTTAAATGTTAGGTTTCCCAGAAGGGCGGCAGGGTTGACATTCTTCATTGGAGGTCCCCAAATGGCAGTATTTGTAGGGCTTATCTTCCTAAAACAATTGTCCCATCTTTGCTTGCCAGGGATAAGCCTGAGTACCATTCTTCCTAGAATTTTGCCAAGCGAAGAGACTGGCAGAGTGTCGAGAATACAGACTTTTGTTTAATCTTCCTCTTTTAAGAAATGAATCCCAGAACACATCTGGGCCTAGTTTTCTTGCTTTCAGGGCTCTTGCTATTCAGTGTCCCTAGAAAGTAAAATTCTAGTCTTCTCCCAGGGAGGGGGAAGGGGCCCTCTCTGAGCAGCCAAGGCAAAGTTTCCTGTTGGTTTCCCAAACAGATCTTTAGCTGGTCCCCGTAGACTTTCAGTTGTATACTCACTTTACTTTCCTATGTACTTGAGGTATCTATACCCTAAGCCTCGCCAGAGTTCTAGTTGATTTGGTTCCTTTCTAGGGTTCCCTTAAAATGGGTGGGGTTTCTATTATGTCCGTTGTTACCCATTCCTCCTTTCTGGCTTCCTTCTTTAAAAAAATCCTTTCTTTTTGTGTTTACCTCTTAAGAATGTGCTTTTTTATGCTTTATTCTTTTTACTGTGATTTTTGGGAGGAAAACATAGTAAATAATATGTGTTCAAGCCTCCCTATCTATCCTGAATTCCTTTTATGTCCCATTTTGATTCAATCTATATCCACCTATACCAAAGCTAGGCCTGAAGATAAAATCCATTATTTCTATCAGTTTTGGTCAAAAATTTTGTTTCAGTGTTTTTCTGACATAAGCAGCTATCATATAAATCAAGGTGATTGAACATTATAATTTATTCTGATTATGATTTTTGTATCCTATCACTGGATAAAGAAGAATTAGTTTTGAGCCTGGCATCTATTTATACAGTTCTACAGAGAAAATGAACAAACAAACGAAGTACTTTTAGGTGGTGGCATTAAAAACATAAGAACTTTTATCATCGCCTTTCTTTACTCGCCTGCAGGCTAATAACAGCCACACCCAAAGATACACATTCCTCCGCATTTACAACCTTTCGACCAGCAAACCTGACGACTAAACAGAGGCAGCCTCACGACATGGCAGTTTTACGACGGGCTTGCGAGAGGCTTTGTCTCCTACTCTGGTTGTCCTTTCAGTGAGCTCATTCTTGACTCTTTCATGATTTGGGGAGACACATTGCTGGTTTTATTGTTCCGCGCCTTTCTTCCCCTTTTTCTCGTGCAATGAGTGATGTTCCACACGGAGGATTAAGATCTATAATAACAAAACAGAAACTCTCACGTTTAGCTGTAGCTAGATTTATGGCTAAATTTATGGAGATTACTTAGGGCTGGGAACACCGGTTCCAGAACGTCTCTGCAGTTCCAACTGCGTGTGGAGCGAGATGCCATTACAGACCAAGGACAGTAAACACCTCTGAGGTTGTGTGTCACTTCCTGCAGGCCCATGAGCCTTTGTGATTTAAGTAGAAAGGTGTCTGTTAGTAATGCAAACAAAACCCAGTTTAACCTCTGAATTCCAACATCTGGAACACTTATCCCCGTGGCAACTTGGCAGTTCACGGAAACTCACTATTCCAATGGTCCACCAAAGCACAGTTTTGCCTTCAAAAGGGACTACCTTGAAGAAAAGTTTTATTCAGAGTCATTATCACTAACAATACCAGAAGGTTCTGTGAGAACAGTGTCACCACCGACTCCACAGCTGGGCTGCATGACCTGTGTGTCATTGTGAGCCTGCTTTCCTGAGGCCAGGCGAAAAGATGCAGGGAAAGCCTTCCTTTGGACGGGGTTGCAAACACAAGACTTTTCTTGTTCCCTTTAAAGACTCTTTAATCCATATACTGAGGCAATTCCTTTTTTTTTAATTTCTCTGGCTGCCTCTGAATGGAGTCCAAATAATTCAATGTTAGTTCTCTTAGGAAATGGTTGAGTGACTCAAGTAAACTTTCTTGATGTCCTGTACCCCATCTTTGCATTTTTTATATGCAAAGTTAAACATAAAACACAGTGCCTCTGCATTAGACAGCTCATCAATGGCAGCAGACACCTGGATCTTTTTCCAGAGCTTTTGCAGATACACTATTTCTCAAATGCTGAAGTGGAATACAAATGTAGTTCCTGCAGACTTGAGAATGGGCATGTGTACCAATTTCCTAATGGTGTCAGGGACCGTGGTTAGGGAAGTAGCAAGACCTTTACCCAGGAGAGTTAACTATAAGCCATAAAAATATCTAGGAGCAGACTGGAGTGAAACATGTATTCAGTTAACCATTGAAACAAAAGTATGTGGCTTGCTACAAGTTCCTGCTGATGACTTTAGGCCTGATTGGCTTGGTATTTCTTGGTATTTTTCTGTGTGGGTGATTGCTTTTCTCATTTAAATATAAACTACAAGGAACAGACACTGGACAGCTTCTGGACATTTGTTCCTTCTAGGCAGTGGCAGCTTGGACCTTTTTTTGGTTGGAGCCTTTGGGCAAAAGCTTCAAAAAATGTTATGAGCATGCTCTTTTGTTTTAATCCTCACCCGAGGATGTTTTTATTGATTTTAGTGAAAGAGGAAAAGAGAGAGAGAGAAAGAGGGAGAGAGAAACAACAATCAATTGCCTCCCATACATGTCCTGATGGAGGCTGAAACCCACGACTTAAGCATGTGCCCTGACTGGGAATTGAACCTGCGACCTTTTGGTGTATGGGACAATGCTCCAACCAACTGAGTCACCTGGCCAGGGTGTATGAGCATGTTCTTGAAACTCTAGTTCCCAACTCAGTTCTTTGCAGCCTGAAATTTCTTTTACATGCACCTTTCTCCTAGCGGGGCATACTAGAAGTTTCTTTTCCTTCAAACTTCTCAATGGATGTTAGTAACAACCCACCAGTTGTACAACAGCTTACAAATAATCAAATATTTGACTTCATTGGTCCTTATTCTGTGAAGCAGGTGTCATTATACTATTTTACAAGTAACAAAATGGACACTGAGAAAAATCGATTTGACCAAGGTCACATAGTAATTGAATAGTAGAGATAATTTCAAAATTCGAGACTTTAGAATCCAAAACACTACCATTGGTTTATTTATTTATTTATTAACTTGGTGCTAAGATCTTTCAGTTTCTTCCTTATCAGAGAATAAGAATCAGAGAAGAAAATTGCTTATTTATAATTATAGAGCAAAACAATTGCAGAGAACTAAAAGGATTAACGACTGAGTATTTATTATTACTTGTATTACATCCATCAGTGTGTTAAGAATTACACAGCAGCAGTTTATAAGAGCTTTTTCATTCATCAGTTTATGGGAAAGTTTTCAGCTGTCTTCAGCAAAATGAGGTCAGAACTCTATTCACACATACACACCATCTTCCCTAACATACATCTTCATTATGAGATTTTTAATCTCCTTACTCTGCTTCATCCTTCTTAGTACTATTACTACCTGACACTCGATATTTTGACTTGTTTATATTGTTTATTTTCTGCCACTTCCAATGAAATGTAAGCTCCAATTAGGGCAGGGCTTTTTGTCTGTTAGGTTAACTCCCGTGTGCCCAGCTGATGGCGCTCTACCTGGTCCATAGCGGGCACGCAATAAATGCTTGCAGAATGATGAATGAATGACGAGGATAACGTACATAATTGAAAATAATCAAGTTCCCAAGCAGGGCAGTACAAAAGCTAGCTGCCAAAAGGAGTTGGAGCAGGGATACAACGTAAAGCTGTCATTTTCAAAGATTTCTTTTTTTTTTTCATTGTAAAAAGGAAGGCACTAATGCAGGATTGTGAAATCAGCATTGGGTTTAGATAGTTGGAACAGGGAAGGAAAATATTAGAGCTGAGGAAAACAAGGAAGCGATAGCAAGCAGATGGAAAGGGATAACAGGGAAGACACAACTGACCTTGGAATAAACTAAGGCATTCTGCATCTCCTAGTTCTCAGTTCGCTCTATATATTTAGCTTTTTTTATTCATTTTTTAAAAGTGACACTTAAAAGTGCACATGTTTTCACATTTGGGGAAAGAAATTTTATTTGAGTGTATTTTGGGGTGTGGGCTCTGAACACAATAATCAAAACAGAGAGCAGAAATTAATGATTTAATATAGTAGAAAGAAAAATGCGTCTTGTGAGTGGGTCAAAGAAATAGATCTGGAGGATAGAGAGGAACTGGAAGTGAATTACATGTTTCAGTATTTACTGCTCTGCTGGCGGACAAGTGAACAAACACCTTCATAAATTAATAGCTCCTAATTGTAGCTTGAAAGACAAATGAATGGATGGTTTGGATTTTTGTTTCATTTCATTTTTAATGTTATGAAATATGACCCTTAGTGAATTTTTCTTGCTCAGAAACACTGAGCTAAAATTCAGCTGTTTTCCCAATGACTTTGGCCAGGTAAGTCCCTTACTTCTAAGTCCTCTTGATTTAATAGAAATAGCACTTCACGTTCATTAATAGTTTGCATGTATTTAATTATATTAAATATAGGGACCTGATTTGAATAGGTCACATACTTTTTTATATGCAACATGCTTCTGGATTGCAAAAAGTATCCTGCTGTGACTTCTCCCTGCATTTCGTGGATCAATGCTAACATCTCTCATTATTGCTAGAATGTTCTTTTTTTTGTTCTAAGGCATTTTTGTCATTACGTATTATCAGACTTTATAGAGCATCTTTTCTCTAAGGAGCTCAAGGCACATTTTGCAAATGTGAACAAGTTTCTTTTATCAAAATATATTTGGAGAAGAAAAAAATGTAATACGAATTTCCTGCCAAATTCAGTCTGTCCCACCAAAAATCAGACTGAACACTCCTCTCACCTTTCCTTTTCTCTGGGTTAAGGGATTTCATTTTATATAGGGGCTTAACAGAAAGAGCTTAGACTTTGAATCACCAGTGAGGAGGCTGAACCATTAAAACAAAATGTAGCAGAGACAGCCTTCAGGAAAGGCAGTGTTAGCACAAGGCTGATAGTCAAAAAAAAAAATTGCTGTAGGTGGTTGCGAAAAACCTCTGTGAGGCTCTTTAGTCAACACAAGTGGGTCACTTAATTTTTCCAAGTGAATACCCTTAATGGGGGACTTCAGTTGCAGTCTCACTACCCAGAGCTGTCTCATTATAGATGTGGCCCAGTCTGCGAAATGTTTATTTTGTAACTGATCCCTTAGGCAGTGGAGGGAACTGTTTACTATTTCTTCTCGTTCTCTCCTGTGTTTTTTTTCCCCCTTCTCTTAATTAAAGAAATCACTGTTGAATTTCAGAAACCTCTCCAGGAAAAAATGAAATTAGAAAGAAGAAGGGAGAAAGAAAGGGAAGAGGAAGGAGGGGCAGAATGCAAGAAGCAAGGCAGGAAGGAAAGGAGGGGGGAAAGGAGAAAAGGAGGGAGAAAAAAAAAGAGAGAAAATAGATTTTGCTTCCTTATTCCTAAGGATTATTTCCAGAAGAATGACTGCGATCCTCAGCAACCTGCTTCGGAGTGTGTATGTGTGGCCACGTGTGTGAATGCATGTGGGTAGGCTGGGTTAGAAAACAGTACTGCACTCATAAGCACCCTTGTGTAAGCGATGTCAACAAAGCTCACTGTTCACATTCTTAACTTACTCCCCGATCATGTGTGGAAAGCTGACATCTGGGGATAGGAGTACAAAGGGAAGGATGGAGAAGTTTATTGATTTTAAACAGTGATTTGTTCAAGGGGAATAAAAGATAGAGTCACACACACAAAATTAAATCATTAGAAATTCCTGAATTCTGAATTCGGTTTGGATTTCATTTTACTTTGCAAAATAATTAGCCAATGAAACCATACCATTTGAAGGGAGAGTTTTATTGACTTTTCATTTCAGTCAGCAACAAATTATTCCAAAGGAGATAAATACCTCAAAGAAAAAGAACTCTGCGTGGGGTAACTCTGTGATCTCAAAACATACACGCGAGCCACATTTAAAACACATAACTCATACCTATTTCCATCTGCCCCAGAGCTACCAGCTGTCTTAAATATTCAAAGTAGATGGGTGGTGAAAGCAAATACTTAATTTTACAGAGAGTTTAGAATGATGGGAATGTGAAATGCATCCAAAAATTAAGGGTTTGATTTAGCAAACATCGGTCTCTGAAACAGATAGGAGATAGAAACAATTGCAGCCCTTGCTTTACGGCTTAACTGTGCTTTTGATGCGTTCTACCCAAATGAAAATTGGGCCTTCTGTACAGAAGGCATGTTAGAAAACCTTAAGGTAGGAACCGCTTTATCTTCTTAGATTCAGGATTTGTCGTCTCACACATATATTTGGTAAGCCTCAGTAATTTGTACCTGAATCATTTACTTGGTCCCAAAGTATTGGAAACAGGCTTTCTGTGTGGTTCTTTAGTCAACACAAGTCAAGACTGTCTTGCGTGGCTGGGCAGGCTGGATGGGGTACAACTCCATGAGTCACCGTTCACACAGGCTGCAGTGCAAATAGTGACTGTGGGACAGCTCAGTGCTCGGGACACAATAATCACACTGAGAGGGCACTCGCATGCCTCCTTGGTGGAGCACAGTGGTGTAAGACTCACATTGGAAATTAATTGAGAAATACTTCCTAATATAATCTGAATAATTCAAAGAAAGACTTCTACTAAACATTTTATTCTAGGAACCAAGACATTGAGTAATAATTTATCCCCAGAGGTAACCAGAATTTTCTGTCTTGCCCTTTTTCCTTTTTTATACTCCCCTTGAATGAAAATAGGAACCCTGTGGCAAACCTGTTCATAAAGTAAATAATCATTTTGGAAGGCCAATAATGAGGCCCTTATTGATGACCTCTTTGATGACTCTTGTATATCACATTTCAAATTGGTTTTTAATGCAGTTAACATTTTATTATAGAATTCTTTATACTTTAAAAGTATTTGATATAAATTATTCTGTGTGATTCTTACATCAATACCATGAAAAAGAAAATGTAAGCACCATCATTCCCATTTTATGGATGAGAAAATTATTGTTCAGGAAAGGAACTGCCTTATTCAAGGACACCCAGAGGGAAGGGACAGAGCTAGGGTGAAAATTCATCTCTCCTAATTGCTACTTTCAGGCTAACTATTTCAATTTTATATTAAATAATATAAATGTAATATGTATATATGTCTACGATTACCTAGTAATCATATATATATATATATATATATTTTAACTTTTCTCCATTTTCTTTCTGTCTTTAAGCAGAATGGTGAGATAGGAAATATCCCTATTAAACACCAAAGATCAGAAAAGTTTATCTTTCTGGGTTAAAAAAGAATTTTGAAAAGTCTTAAAATATTATATACTTGAGAATTAATGAATTAGGTGTCAGTGGTCTCAAGCTCGATTTTCTCATGCTATCACATATTCTCTAGAATCATGTATATGAATGGTCAAATGAAATAAAAAAATCACACACATCCCCCGCACCCTGCCCCAAATCAATGGATAACAAAAAAGGAAAATTGGGTAACTTTTACTTGTTAACAGTTTTTGCTAATGACTGAGTGCATAGAGGTTTTCTAATATCTGGAAACTTTGAAAGATCTTGTCTCTACTCAGTGATTGAAGTGTAGCAAAACTGACTGAATCATTTTGTCATCTTTTTGTCTGATGTTGACCCCAGTAAGCTAAAATTGCATGCGTTAGTAACAAGTGATCTTTAGAATTAGTCAAAATGAGCTGTTTGCCAGAATCAGAACCAGTTACTCAGGCTCTGCAGGACTGACCTACATTGCTTCTTAATGCATCTCTTTGTAAAAGGGAATTCTAATATTACCACTGACCTACCTATGACTTAACCTCGTTTATTGAATACCTTCCATGTGCAGGATATTTTACTAGATAAAGAAGCTAAGAAGACTGAGAGCATAGAGTGAAAAAGAGGAAGGGCTACTTCGTGTTACAGAAATGATTCACTAATTTATGGCTCAGTGTATATTACCTGCTCTTTAGAGCTATAAGTACCTTCTTAAAATAAATGCATTTATTGTGTGTTAAAATAAGAATGTTGCTAACGTGCAAATGATTACCAAAAGCCTATTTTAAACATATATGAGAACAAATCATTTTATGGAAGTAAGTGGATATATGTGATAACATTTGTGTCAGTCAAGATTGTAAGCATTTCCTTACACCATCTTTGTATAGTGTGGGTCAGCATAAAATTAAAAAGTAAAAACTATATGTAACCACCACCTAGCTCAGAGTAAATTATGGACTATGAGAAAGTGGTAAATTTTAATTTGCACTATGCCAGTAATGAAGATTATGTATTGACATATTCACTCGATAGCTCTCCATATTTTATTCATAAAATTCTCACTGTAGGAGCTGCATGAATAAAGGCTGCATCTCAAAAATCAGACACGTTGGACTTGGAATACTGTCCACATTCTGATTCCAATCTGTGCTTCAATCTGAACCACTCAGCGCTGCATGTTTGCTGGAATCCTCCTAAGACTGGAATTTCCTGGGAGATATCCAGTACTTTTCAGGCTATAAACAGCAAAACAAACTGTCTTTCTTATAATATGTTGTTATGTCTAGTGCTAACTGAATTCAAAGTTTATAGGTATGGGGAAAGTAACTCAATTTTTTTTCTTTTTGCAAACTTACAAATTTGATTCAATTTAAATTTTGGGCAAAGATTCATCTTAGTAATATAATATTTTTGGAATAATTTCTCATTCCTATTAGTTTTAAGTCTGGTAAATATTGTTTAAATAAGAAAATATTGTTCTATACAACAAATGATGGCAAAAAAATTCCCTGTGGTGTTAGACTTCTTATCAGGGTGGGGGCTGATTTTCTCAGATAGGCTCTTCATGTTAATTATACGTATGTATCCCTATGGATATATTTAGTTTATCTGAAAAAAGAATTTGAATTTGCAGATTTTTCTTAGTGTGTGTGACTGAAAAACATAAGGCAAATAATTTGTTAATGCTTTGATAGCTAAACCTGCTTGATTAAAAATTTAGACAAATAAAACTAGATTAACCTTTTATAAGAAATTCCTAAGACACCAGTGAGAAACAATACATGATAAACATCTCATAACACTGATTTTCCTCTTTATCCTTAATAAAAAAACCCTGACCTTTTTAGGTAGACGCAAGCCAGGCACCTAAAATTTCTCAGCTTCCTTTGCATCGGTTGTGGTCTTATGACTGGGTTACGCACAATGAGAATTACGTAGGAGTGTTGTGTACAATGTCTGAAAAGTTTCCTTACAAAAAGTATGCCTCTTTTCCCCATTCTTTTTCTGGATGTTCAGAATGGGTTGTGTATTATGCCTATATCTACAGCAGCCACCTTCAGTCAGTGCGTGCTAGGCTTGAGAATGTAAGCCATGTGCCAAAGATGGCAAAATGCTAACTGAGAACCAGAGACTGGGTACTTCATTGAACCCTACGGTTGCCATCCCTGCCTCGGATACTCTCTTTTTAAATTTTTTTCATATGCAAGAGAAATAAACTACCTTTTTGTAGGATATCTGTTACATACGGCTGAAACAAGTCATAATGAACGTAGCACCATGAATTGGGTCTTACACAAAGAACCGAAAATCTATCATTGACCAAGTGAAATAAGTGGAAGGAAGATGTGAAGTTCTCAGATACGGATTTTGGAAAACCGGTGGCCATGATATACAGTTGCAAACATTTGGTCAATTTGTTGCCTCTACATTTTGAAGACCAGATG
The DNA here is from genome assembly GCA_004026545.1 of Mormoops blainvillei. Classification (NCBI taxonomy): domain Eukaryota; kingdom Metazoa; phylum Chordata; class Mammalia; order Chiroptera; family Mormoopidae; genus Mormoops; species Mormoops blainvillei. The sequence continues at coordinate 31,501 of PVJD01005509.1, read as the reverse complement.
CTATCATAAGGTGGAGGCTTTGGAGGAATGACTTTTCATATTTTTACCAAGAAAGAGAATCTCAGGCTAGAACCAATTCATCAGAAAGCTGACAGGGAAGAGATGAAAGGAAGTACTTTCTGCCTTCAGCAAGCAATCTAAGTTTGATTTAGAGTTCTGTAATTTGGAACCTAGTGGGGTTGGCAAAACAAAACCACACTAATATACCAAATTGAATTACTCTTCTTTAAGGTTCCTCTACCAGAAGATGGGATCTAACCCACTGACAAAAATCCCATTCAGAGCGTTGAATTTTATCTAAGTTCTTTCAAAGGGTTTCAGAGTAAATGTTGATATTTGTGCAGGTATGATCTTTATCTGCGGTCACTGCAGCATGGAACTGACCACACACATACAAAATCCAGAAACTTTCCTGGGTGGGCCATGGTGTACTGACTAGTGTAAGGATGCAGTGATGATGGAATGACACCACCACTTGTGGACTTGAAAATCAACATGACCCATATCTAACTAAGGGTTGGAAGAAGAAAAGGATACTAGTATTCTCCAAGAAACAGCTCCCATCCAAAGGAAAGGAGGGATTTGGTTGCTAGTTGGGGAGGAGCTACATAAAATCAAAGATGATTGGAATCTTAGTAGCCAGCCAGTTGGCATGGTGTGGTACTTTGGGTAACAATGGCTGAACATGTGAGTGTGAACCTAGATTCCTGATATCTGTGATGTCCTGGTAGAACTCACTACTGTGGCCCATGCAGGGCCTGAATCACTGTGGCAATTGCAGGTTTAGATATTGTGCAGAGCCGGTCTTTGATATGAACACATTGTAGTAGTAGCAAAAAGCATCAGCAATATCAGTCTACTATCATTTCCTGCTGCACTGAAGATTTGGGGAAAAGAACAGAGCCAATGTGGGCTGAGTAAGATCTGGCATTCACAGGAAAAACGTAGTTCGGGAGAGGTACTGGACTTTCTACATGCGAGAATGTGGTAGTTTGAGAAATTACGTGCACATGTTTTTGAAATCCTTTTCTATTTCCATCTCATGTTGATGAAGCTGGTTATCCTGATTACATTAATAACAGTTTCTACCACTAAGGAAGTTTGAAAATCACTACTATATAAATAGGTCTTTTAAACTGAAATGCATAGGTTCTTATGCAAGAAAAAGAAACTGCGAAAGTGTTGTTTTAAATAAACCAATGTGATGCATTGTATGGATTGGAGAGGTGCTCCCAAAAATATAAGATTGCATTTCATACATAAAAAGTATTACAGCCCACTGTATTACAGCCCACTGGGTAAACAGATGGAGGCTACTGTTGCTTGAGTCGTGATTGCCAGCCTGAGGTCCTGACAGGAGCGATATTTTGAGTGCATTTGAAATCTTCCGCGAGTGTGAGCCAGGGCATGCTGGATGAAGACAGTTGGTTTAAGGGTTGGCCTTATTTGGTGACAGATTTAGTGAGAAATACCGTAAAAGGAACATGGGAAAAATATTTTCAGCTACCAACCATATAACTCAGGTGAGCTAAGTCTAAAGCAAGATGCAGATTCAGGTCGAGGGAGTTAATTTGAAGGAACTGGGGGAACATGAAGTAAAGTCCTAAGGCAGTCAAGAAAATAGGAAGTAAGAAGCTTTCCCAGGAAATATTTCTTCGATGCAAAGAATCGCCATACTGACTAGTGTAAGGATGCAGTGATGATGGGATGACACCACCGTCAACATTGTCTTCAATAATGTGGACTTGAAAATCTATATGTCCCATGTTTAAATCCCAGGCTTTCCATTTGCTACTTGTATGACTTAGGGCACATTCTAATACTACAGCGTTCCTGCCTTAGAAAAATTGATAATAATAGAGCCTTATAAAGCTATTGTGGGTTTAATGTGCCAAATTATGCAAAGAGTTTGGCAGAGAATTAGGCACTAAAAAGACCCTTGATAGATGCTAGTTACCTGCAACTACAAAGCTTCTATAAAACTTTGTAATAAATTTTACCTGTGAAGAATCAATGGCAATGTCCTCACAGACAGTTTTAAAATGAGAGATTGCAAAAAAGATATGCAATAATCAACCCTCTTTCTGCATTAGCTTCCTCTTCTCTTTGTTTCCATTTCTGTCTTAGTCTCTTCCCACTCCCCCTCTCCCTTCCCTCTCCTCAACACCCCTTATTCAAAATTAAGGATTCTGGAAATGATAAGAATTATTCTGCAACTACAAAATATTTGCTTGTACAAAAAATAATTTGCTACTTTATTTATTCCTTATTTAGTTTCCCTTTACTTTCTTTTCTTAATCTTTTCCCAAATAGGAACATGAATTTACGGTCTTTTATTCCCTCGACTGACCTCAAGTAGCCTCATCCATATTTTTAAATCTTATATTTAGCCTAGATCCTGAAGGAGAAGATTATAACTCAACTAGGTCCATCAGGACTGATGGCTCCAGTCTTTCAAACATCCCAGAGTGTGTGCGCACGTGCACACACACACATGCATCCACACGCACTTTCTTTGGAATTGATTGCTTTTTCCAATAACTTCTGACCAAACTTTCTTCATTTATGGCAAGTGTACATACCCTTTAATCTTGGAGAAACTCCAGGCCAAAGATCCCTCTAAACCGCTTCATCCCTGTGAACCTCATCCCGAGCCTCTCATAGCTCGCTGCCACTCTTTTCTGCCCATCTGTCCTCTTTATTTAAGTTTTGATTGAAATTAACTCATTTCTCTAAGAGCTATGAACACTTAGCGAGAGGCATTTTTTTCAAGTCCAAGGGCTTCCTCTGCTTTGCTTGTCAAATATGTTATGTGTGTTTTAGGGTTTCTCCTGCAGCAGAATTTTCTTTAGTCACTTTAAATTTCTCTTAACTAAAGAGTATTGTACTCTTCTTTCAGATAAGTGATTTGCTTACTATCTATACTCTGTGACTCCTGAGTGTCAAGAATTATCTCAGAGTTTCATGAAGTCCTTTAAAATTTCAAGGCATCAACATAAATTTACTTAGATGTTAATAAGAAATGTTTGCCAGGGTAATTTTTAGAAAGTATTATAAAATTAAAAATGTATTTTTCCTTATAATAAGAAAACATTTAAAATAAAAAATAAAAATAATAGTAAAAATAATAATTTTAATGTGTAACTTTGAAGTAGGTACTTTTTAATCATTCTAAAATATTTGTAAAGGAAAACACCTTTCTCATTCATCAGGTCATGTTAATCAAAGTCTTATACTGGTTGTACAATATTAAAGTTATCACATTTACTTAGAATTATTAAGTCTTAATGAGGCTGCATTTACATGAACAGATTTAAATCTTGAAGCTTTTTTTGCAAATTTATTTTTAGTAAAATTCTGATTACCACACATCCAGATAAGATTTATTTTTCCATTTGTCTATTATGTTTTGACTGTGCCCTAATTTGAATACTATTTATTAATTTCCTTCCAAATTTGTCACAATTTAAACTCTGATTTCTGGGTGTAATTTTCTTAGAACAAATATTCAGTTATTCATCCAGTAAAAGCACATTCATGGAATTAATGTCTCTCCTTTGGAAAATAAAGGGAGAAAAAAAGTTCTTTAAGGATTTTTATGGGACAGAAAACAAAGATAATAATTGCTTATTAAGTAAATCCCTGATTTTTTCTCTCTTAATCTTATTTTAATTATGCAAAACTTTGCACTTTATCCATTATTATATATTTATTTTTTGTTCTGTTAATAGAGCATTTACTCAAAAGTTGTGGAGAGGTTTAATTACTAATATTTACAATCTACATTGTAGACATTTCTTTATTGAAAGTATAGCTTTTTATGGAGAATGCTTTAGGATGATGACACAAGATACAATTGAGAAAAATGTTTGCATTTACATTCTTTAATTTCTTTGTAGCTCTAATTACCAATTGATTTATTGTGACTTTTTTCCCCAAGTATTTCTGTTATCTCTGCTTTGATACTTGCATTTATGACTTTTGTTTTTGGCGCCACTATTTGTAGAAAGTAGCCACAGGGAAAGTACCTGTGTTCCTTGTGAGACTGAATAAATCAATCTTTCGCCTCTTTGAGAAGGAGAGGAGCAAGTAATTGCCTCACCTTCTGTGATGCCCCTCTTTTTTTCTGCTGCTTTGAGAGATCTAAGAGTTCCTCTAGACTTCTCTCGTCTGTAGTGTTAAAATAATTTCTCATTAGCCAGGCAGCCAACACAAAATTAATGCCATGCAGCATTAGCTAGAGCTGAGGGTGGAGGTTCAGGTGACTGAGGACATCAGATTAAAAGAAGTAGAAGGCAAGTCTTTACTCTGAATAAGCTGAAATATTAGAGCAACAAGGCATGAGGAAGCAATGAAACTGAGCAAGGCGTCACCAAGTGCAAATCGACATTGGACAGATTGAGAAAGCAATGCTCTGAGGGGATAATGCGTGTAGGAGGAGAGGTTGATCCTGAGGAAGACTTCACTGGTTCCCATCAGGAGAAACATCCCTACAGGTGAATGGGGAGGAAGGAGGTAGGATGCAGTTGAAGGGAAACGTCCACGAGTCCCACATGAATTCACTGAACTTGCTACAAGTCAGCAGGGAATGATGCAAAGGTCGATTTCTCTGGAGGGGAGTGGCTAATGAGGGAAAAGACTCCAAGTGAGGAATGTGCCACAGCCCCTTAGCGCACCGGGTTCTTTACATGTCACTCCATCAGTTATGTCTTCATGGCCCAGCCTGGGAGACAGTTATTCTCGCTTTGTAAGTGATCAAACTGAAGATCTTGGAGATGAAATAATATCACCAATGGTCACACAGTGCCATGTGGTGGGATTAAGAGTTAGTCTCACTCTCTATGGACTCTAGCTCCTAAATGTATTGCTTTTGATACAATTACATAAATTTTTTCTTGTCTACATATTATGTTACCAATCGGTATATCTTTTTGCATTTGTATTTCAAAGAGAAATCTCTCCCGCCCCCTCACTTTAGAGTAAAACAGTAACATCAACAGATTAGTAGATCAAAGCAAAGACATACAATAGTCTCTTAAAATATAAATTTTACTCAGATCAACACTATTGGACTATATATTTTGAAAGTGTTTATATATCTAAAGAAAAGTTTAATAATCAGGATATCGTTCTTTTATAAGGAAGTGGACATGGGCCATCACTGCCAGTGTCCATTCCAACACTGGTCTGAGAAATCGGCCTGTCCAGACTCAATAATAGACCCTACTGTGACACAAACACCTCAGTCTCTACCACTAGACATTTGCTTCTTCTTAAAACCCTGTCTTTCTCTCCTTCTGATTCACAGCTCACTAAGGCATCTTTGGCTAAATCCCCATACAACTTCTATGGAGAGGGAATGAGCTGACCCCATTAGCAGCTGCATTTCTCACTATGTCTTAATAAATTGGGATCGAGTTTATACAACCTCTTAGAACTTGGCTGCTATGAATTCACTCTTCAGAAGAGGCTTCACTGTGGGGGTTGTGGAAAGGTCAAGTTCCTGGACCTACACTTCAGAGAATTTCCCTTCTGGGAAACTTTTGGCCACTAACTGGACATCACAAGATAGTGTTGTGTTGGGAGTGACTTTTCCTCTTGGAGCTTTTGCAGTGATATCACAACATTTAATTATATGCAGTATTCAGATTTCTAAGTTACAGCATAATACACATTGTGGTATCATTACAGGAAAACTTTAAATAATTATTGTTTATGTAAAGACATAAGTGAAATATTATGTGGACTGTGTATGAGGCCATAATTTAACGTATAAACACTTTATGTTTAAAATCTTTAGAGGCTGATATATGTACTGAAATCTCTTTCCTATAGTTTTTTTCTTATATCTGGACAAATACCAAATAATAATAAATATGTATGTGTCCTAGTTATAGTTCTAAATAGCATGGTATTTTGCTCATGGTTCTTTTTTATTGTGGTTAACTTATTTGGAAATGTGAGTGACTTCACCAGCTGTGATTCTATCAGGATGTACTTTTCTGTGAAAAGGTTATTTCTATTTTTGAAGAATAGATTTTGAGAATGGAGATAAATTTGGAGAAGGGGAGGACATTTTGAAGTGTGGAAACGAGGAAATCTCAGAGTTTGTAAGCAATTCAAGGGGTCCCTTTGAGGAGAGAAAATAAAGAGAGAGGAGGGGGGAAAGACTTGCTAAGGGAAAAGGAGAGAAGAAAAAGAAAAAAGAATGTTCTTTCTGTTAACTATATCATACAAGATCAATATCTCTTGGGTATTTGAGTATTTATTGAAACAACTGATTAACTCATTGATTGCTTTCTGGTTTCCCTGTTCCTCTCTTCCTATCCTTGTTTGCTAAAACAGTGAGTGTCCTTATATCTGGGAAGTACATCTGGCAAGAAGATGCTTATGATTCCTTTGCTGGTATTCAAAGCAGAAATTCTCAACCTGCTAGATGGCTGTTCTGGAGGTGGATCTTCTCCTTATAGAGCCTTGCTGTTGTTTGGAACTGATTCCAGGGCCATAATCCCCCTGAGAAAACAATAGTCAGTTTAAGCATTCCCTTGATTATAGTTTACTCATGAACATTTTTATTATCATTTCAGCCATTTTATGGGTCATTAATTACTGCAGAATTGAACTTCAGTTCATTTTGGAATCCTGTAGCTATGACTGTCATTGTATCTCTTTGAAATACAAACATTCCTTGTCCAATATTGTATTTGTTTTACCAGAGGCTGGGAATTCTATTCTCAAATTAATGATATGCTTATTTAAATGATGACTATGGTCCTCAGAAGCAGAGGAAAAACATTTGTTGAATCTGACAGCCTGATATATTATGTGTGTAGCCATTGTTCAAGAGGCTGCAAAGACTCTGAGCTGTACAGTGGAATGTATGAGGCCTGGTGGGCAGCCCCTTCTCTCAGCAGGCACTTGTCCTGCCACATCCAGAGTGCTTGGAAATCCCGTCTTGCAGGATCTCATGAAGAGGCAAGATTCTCGTTATTTTAGGAAGCAGTCAAGGCCATTGTTGGACAGTGACCTAAAACCTTTCTTGCACCATTCGACCTGTCCTTGTTCCCTGGAGTAAGATAAACCTGAGCTGTTCATCTTCTATATAATATTCCTGAGGGTAGAAGAGCCCATTCCAGCTACCTCTCAACCCCTGCTAGGGTAGAAGACACTTCAGCATTTTGGGCCCTTGTCAAGACCATGCCACCTGTGATGCAACTTCTGGAGGTCTTGTTATGTGCTAGGCACAGTTAGAGTCTTTAATGTGTTTTCTAATCTTCATCAGAACTTTGTACAGCGTGCATTATCTTTGAGATGGAGATACCAAAACGGAGAATCAGAATGTTGAATAACCGCCTAGGATAACCTCCTAAGGTAAGTGGTACACATGGAAGATGCTGGTAAAATCAAAGCATGTATTCTTTTCCTCCACATCATGGTTTCCCTCTAGTGCCTTGTGCTAATTTGTACTTGCTTCTAGAAGAATTGTATTCCTCATGATATAATTTCTAGACTTCCACCTTCCTGGCCACAGCTTCCTCTGTCTCCTGAATGTATTCCAAGGGCCAGTATCTCAGTATTGAAATGCAGAACAAGCATGACCTGTGCATGTGTGAGCTAACCGGCAGATTTTCCATGAAACACAACCATGCCAATATCTCTATAAATGCAGCCTACGTTTTAAGGCAATATATCTTAGTTTTATCGAAGGGGTTCCTAACTGTTTTTGCACCACGGATCCCTATGTCAGTGGTTGAAAATGTCCCCTTCTCAAAATAATGATTTTAAGTGCCTAAAATTAAATGCACGGGATTATAAACCAACAATTATGTTAAAATGCAGTTATGAAGGCATTAAAAAGAAATTTGTAGTTTACTATTATGTATGTGTATTATACATCTATTTATTATGTATTATTACCAATATTTTATAATGGGCTTAATAATTATCTAAATCTTTAAGTAGTGAAGCATAAATACCATTTTGAGGCATATTCAACAATTGTCATGTGACAGGAAAATAATTGTGATTGTTGTTGCTGACAAAGTTATAGGTACCACTGTGGTATTTTGTCTACATTCATAGTGGAAGGAAAAGTTAAATTTCAGTCAGAGGTTAATGAAAACAACAATGTATTTTTTCCATCTTCATGCGGACAGACTCCACTGAATTCTATCCATAGACCACTTGACTGCTTTCTTCATCTCCCGTTAATTAAAATTACCAGGACTTTTTATAAAAGCAATGTACCTATGCAATTATTTAACTCATAAGCAAACTCAGTGTTTGTCCTTTTAAAATTTGATCTTATCCTTAAGGTTACCACTTTATTCTATTATTTTGAATTTTATTTGTTGCTATTTCTTCTAATTTTAAGGATATGTCTTTTCTCCTTAGCCAACGTATCCATTTAAAACACAGTAAAATGGGGCTGTGGACTAAGGTCTTCAACAAGATATTAAAAACCACTTTTTTGTTGATAAAATCCTGTAATAAACACTCTTCTATTATGTGTCAAGCATGTGAGTCTATATAACTGTACAATCAAGGATGTCATGAGGCCCTGGCCAGTGCCTTTTGAAGTTAAGATACACCGTGCTATACATTCAGTACAGGCGTCCTTATGCAATTACAATTCAGTAACTCAATTTAAAAAATGATAATTAATTTATATAACTGTTTTTTAGTGATTCGTGCAAGCTCCTAGTGTTCACTATGCTATTTTCTAAGAGCCTACCCTAGTTAGTATCTAACAAATCTTTCTAGAAAATGGCTGGGGATCAACTTCAGGCTTACCACTTTATAAATTGTGGAATGCATCTTGTTCTGTTTTCTGAGAATTAGGGCAACTTTCTTTAAAGTTAAATAGAATTTGCTTGGTTCTAAATATTTTAACTCATTTACAACAATAAAATGAGCTTATTTTGTCTTATAATCTAGTCTCCTTTTTCCTTCCTTGCTTTCTCCCTTCTCCCGTGGTTGGTCCTTCTCTCCCTCCTCCTTCCTGTTTGTTTTTTTAATTTTTTCAACACTTTGCAAAAAATTTTGATATTGCAACTTCCTTCCTTCCTTCCTTCCTTCCTTCCTTCCTTCCTTCCTTCCTTCCTTCCCTCCTTCCTTCCTTCCTTCCTCCCTCCCCTCCCTCCCTCCTGTCCTCTCTTCCTTCCTCCCTTTTACCTTCCTTCCCCTCCCTGCTCCTTTTTTCTCCTTTCCCTCTATTCTCTCTCCCTTTTCTACTTCCTTTTTTCCTTTCTTAGTTTCTTTTCACATTTATTTAATGTGAAATCATGTCAACTACTGGGGTTATACAGATAACTAAGACATTTCTCTTGAAGTCAGAGGACTTACATCCTGGGTTACATAGAAACGTTGACCACTTTGGACTTGATATTGTAACAGGTGGTTTATTTTGGAGGGATTGATCCTTTCAATAAAGATGGATTTTTTACTAAGATACATCTTGATTAGTTTTCATCTTACTCCCCATTCCTCACAGCTTGAAACTTCTAGCATACTTGAGAACTGGATTTAAGTTGTTTTTGATAGTGATCTATTAACATTAAAGCATTTTCTTAGCAACCTGTTCTAATCCTTTACCTTTTAGATTATTTTTAGGGAGTTTCTGTTAGATTGGGCTTTAGCTTTCTAGAACCATACTAAGTTTTCCCGATTGTGTGAAGTCTGTCCAGGAAAATTCCAGTCATTTTTAATACAATGAGAATGGTTTGTATGACACTGATGTAACCTGGCAGCCAAGGAGAGTGGACTGGAATGTGCATATGTGAACAATGACAACTTCACTGTACTAATCACTGGGGGCACTAGACGCCACTGAGTGAGCGTGTCTACTGTGTGACCTTCTCAGGTAGAGCAATGAATCTGCATCAAATATGAGTTAAGCATGAACATTCCTCTGTGGAAAACATTCAGATGGTTCATAAGGCTGCAACTATGGGCAACTGGTGTTTGGCAGCTTCATCAGGACAATGTACCCACTCATGCATTACATCTTGTGTAGGGTTTTTTGGCCAAATGTCAAATCATCCAGGTGACTTAGCTCCACTAAAGCCCAGATTGGGTGGCCTGCAACTTCCAGCTTTCCCCCAACTAAAATACCTTTGAAGGGGAAGAGATTTCAGACTATTGAAGAAATTCAGGAAAATACCATGGGGCAGTTAATGGTGACTGGGAGAACTGTGTGAGATCCCAAGGTGCCTATTTTGAAGGTGACTGAGGTGTCATTGTCCTATGTAGAATGTTTCTTGTATCTAGTATCTTCTTCAATAAATGCCTCTATTTTTTATATTATATGACTGGATACCTTCTGGACAAACCTCATATATCATTCATCTTCTATCCTTGGTATACATTTATTTTATATAAGAGCTGTTTCAAAATTTCCAATATAGTTATATTTTCATTAGTTTCCTATTGACTTTATTATTTAAAGTTTTTAAAATAATGTGTCTAATGTGCTAAGAATTTCCTAATAAAGAGAACATGTATGTGTTAAATAATCAAGTCATGAAAGAAAATAATCAAATTTATATTATAAATAAATTTGCTGGTTATTAATAGAAAAATTTAGTTTACATATAATACATGTAGGTTTAGGACAAATATTTAATAAATAAACAAAATTGTTAATTTTAGCTTTTATCCCTCTTTTGCAGTGTGAAATATTGATAATTCAGTCAAATAATAACAAATTTATTTTTTCTCCCTCGTTTGGTAGGAAATGCAGCTTAATAATATGGTAGTAAGAAGATAAAATATATTAGCGAAGCTAATTTAAAGAAATGGATATTTTTTGCCATTTTCATTTGGAATAATTTTTGTTCATCTTGGAACTTAAGATAGCTCTGAAGTTAAAAATAAAGCGTTTCAGGCCATAAATATATAAAGCAAAGCAGTACTTTTGTCTATCTATAAGCATTCTTACCTTTTGGTACCTATGTTTGCGAGCTGGGCCATTCCATGGCCTGAGAACCCCCTTTGACCAAATGCAGAATTCCTGAGGGACCCATGTATGATAGGGAACACTCACCCAGACGGGGAGCTCAACCCAATCTGTCTGGGTCCCTCAGTGAGCCAAGTGATTTCAGGTATCGTAACCAGGTCACTGTCATGGCTGCGTGTGTATATGTTACACGCAAACATTTATTCGGACCCATAGAAACAGACTTTGTCCCCCACAGAAAAGAGCCAACATTTCTCTTTGTCTTTATTTGTCTTCTTGCTCTCTTTTGTTATAAGTGGTCCCTGGGGAATTGCTAGGGCAGAAGAATTAAAACCTAGATACAGTACATTAAATGTTCTCTAAAAGTACTAGCAGTGTTTATATAGCATGACCGCCCTGAAGGAAATTTCCAACAACTGTCTCAAATCACAGTCTACTAAGTATTCCCTTGTTGTGTGCACAAGATGAAGTGAAGTGAAGCATTAAACATTTATTGGATCAATTAAAAGATACTTGATTTTGACTTTCAAGTACTTCACCATCTTTTATTCAAATTTTAGGAAACATTGTAGGTATGAGCTGAGTTACGTGAATCATCATGAATTTAGTGCCTATATTTATTTGAACATTTTATTAGCTTCTGGGACATTTTTATTTTCCTCTAAAGCAATTCCATAGTAACTTATTTGCTCCAGGAACCAAAAAAGCAGGATAGGGTTCTATTTTCTTCACTAGGGTAACTTTACATTGTAGAGCTACGTATGGAATCTTAAGCAGTTCTTCACCTGCAGTCACAGTTAGAGTTTATGAGAGGATGATGGTGGTCACCTGCATGGCAGTGTTTGAGAGTCTCCAGAAAATCCTTCCAAATCATCAACAGCCTGTGGCAAACGCCTTAATTTCATCATTAGTGTCAGCTTCTGCGTATTCTGTGAAGGAACACATTGCGATATAAATTACCTAGTAGGAATTTATTTTATTAAATCTGATTTTTTTTTTCTTTGAAACAGGGATGTTGGGTCAGAAATAGGTCTTGGGCCCTTGGGAGGTGAAGGAACACTGGGGAAATATATAAAGAAAGGGCAGGGGTGAAGAACAAAAAGCAGTTCTGCACTACGGAATGATTTCACTGTCTGACAACTTCTTACACAATTTTTGTAAACCATTATTCTTGAGCCTTCAAAGAGGGAGAAACTCATGGTGGAAGCATGTAGAGATGGGCCCAGGGACACAGTAGAATGGCTGTTTCTGTAAGTTATGTAGGTGCAATGAAAGAAAGTTAGGTAAATCTGGACATATCCGTAACTGTGTCTTAGAAAAAATCTAGATAGCACACCTCTGAATTATTATCACCTTCTAGATCATACAGGCGAGGTTTGAGGGAAGAATGCTGGGGCAGGCTAAGTCAGACTAATTTCCTTCTATGTGTACATGAACACTTAGCATCTGCTGCGTATAAAGCCCAGGTAAAGTTCATTTAGTATCTCCCTCGCTCCCCTGCCATTAAGACTCTCCTTTGGGTCAAATCTTTTTCTCAGGTTTACAGGCCCTGCTTCGCTAGATCTCCGCAACCAGGAAATATTCTGTGCTGCTGACTTTTCAGAATCCTGCTGCCCACAGAAGCCAAATGAGATGATTGTCTCAGTCTTAAGTGTTGGTCTCAGAGAAGGATAGAACATACCTTGAACCAGAAAAAATATCCCAGCCATGTGAGATGTCAGTTTCTCTTCAGAGAAATATAGGATAGAATTCTGACTTTAAAGCGAGATCCTCTGATGAAGGTTTCTGCTGCCTAATTTCAGGAGACACGGTTTCTTGGCCTACTTGGAATCACATCCCTGTCAAATGCAAAGTTTTACACTCTGGCAATAAAGGATGCAAATTAAAATCGGACGAAGTTCATTTCCCCTTGTTTAAAGATGCTTCAGAATAGCTAATAATTGGTTTGGAGGTATTCTTTAAAAAATAACCTTATAATATTTGTTTAAAGTTAGGTTAAGGATATTTTCTGACACCTAGAGGTCCATGCATTTGCTTGAGAGTTGATTAACTTTTTTTCATTTTGCATCTGTTGTCTCCTGCTATAAGAGAAACCATACCATTTGGGAATCTTCCTGGGCCTCAAATATTGTATGTACAAGTTATAAAGTACAGTGGAGAGTTAGCTATCTGTCTAATTTGTTTGATCAAACTTAGTGGCTAACTTAGAAAATCGGCCTTTAATGGTCCCGTTTACATGACTTGCGTGGTGTGCTCGTCTGCACATAATCGGTTCTTGGCTGTTGCTTTAATTACATCAACTAATTTAACAAAAACTTGCAGCATCAGATTGTGGCATATTTCAGCTAATTCTGCGTTTTTCCAAATAAAATAGGATGGGCAATTATTCTGTCCTTGATTGGAAGGGTCAGCTTTATAATGTTTGAAGATCTGCTGAACTGAATTGGAAGACCCCAGGAACCCTTGAAGAGGCTGGCTAAGCCCCTGGACACAGAGAGTTCATCCATTACACAAGTTTACAGGATGACTGCTTCTTGCTAGCTTTTATTCTGTCCCTTTTTGAGGAAAATGAAAAAAAGTGCTTTTCTCACACCATTGGACAAATTACCTCAGAATAAATTGAATCTTCTTTCTAGTCCAGTGGTTTTATGTAATCAATTTTTTTAAACTTGAGTTTCAAACTGGAACACTTCAACGATATAAAAACTCTGAGTAGTTCTAGGAGGCCTCCTTCTCTCCAATGATAGGGGTAAAAGGCAGTGGAGCTAAACATGGAAGTTTTGGTCCAAGTTCAGGCTCTGCCTGTTACCAACAATGTGGCCTCGAACAAGTCACTTGTATTCTCAATGACAATGCCTTCAACAGGCACAATAATACTACCTTGGTTTGCTTATTTTGTGAATGTCAATGACACAATGTGAACATACTTTGTAAACTCTAAAGTGTTAACAAACTTCAAGTTATGACTTTGATGATTCTTGTTCTCTTCTGCATAAATTAGTCAACAGTCTCACCAACGAGCAATCCTCTTTGTGAGCTTTATTGTACCGACAATAGCTGGGTGACAGGAGACGTAGGACAAAGGGGGGCCTGTCAAATGAGACAAAGGGGACAGTGATGGCACAGGAGAAAGACTGGCATATGGTGAGGTGGGGGAGGGGCAAGGCACAGAAGACACCGGTCAAAGGGAGAAACGACAGTCTTTCTCTCTCTCAACCGCACTTCTATAGAAGTAGCTCTTCCATGTGAAAGGCGGATGGTAGGCCTGAAATGCCTCTGAATGATTTCTTGTGCCACATCTTCCCCTGTTAAACCAGTTGTCAACTCTAAATTGGCAGCTACAGCCATACCTATTTAAACAAATTTAACCTGTCTCATTTTGTGGATGGACAGAGACCTTTAAATGATACATTCTAGATTTATTCATAGGCTTTTATGTGTAATTATCCATTAATTAGGTGAGTCCTCATGTCCTTCAAATGCAGGGTTTAAGGTGGGCGCTCCAGCTTCCTAAGTGTGTGAGCAGTTCTGGAAACACCCACCAGGTGGTATTATCAATAAATTTCTTAACCTCCAGGTGTGGCCCTGGGACTGTTTGAGGTTATAATGTAGGATCTTCAAACTGACCTCGTCCACATGTACTGGGGTAGAGCCTGAGACTGTGCGTGCTGAACAAGAATTTCCAGCAATTGCTGCCCACACCCCAGGGGGGGAACTCGTGACCTGCCCAGCGTGGGCACTGACTGCAGGGTCCCGGGAGCGGGTCACCCTCAGGGGCAGCCATTCCAGGCTGGCTGGGATGCCCCCGGCTCCCTGACAGTTGGCTCAGAGCTTTATCCCTGGTGAAAGGGGAAGGGTTCTCAGTCCCTCATTCCTCTTCAGTCCCGTCCAAATTAGAAGTTGGGAGGCACTCACTGGGCAGTATCCCCTCGGTTTCTTTGTCTTTAATTTTTAATCTTGAATCTCACTCAACTCTCTGTTTCAGTTTGCTGGTTTAGTTTTGGTTACGGCTGGTAAGCCACAGAAAACACGAGGCATTTTTATCTGCCACTTTTGGTGCACTCTAGGACTATTATCTGTGTATTTGGGCTAAAGGAATCCCTTTTCATGATTCAGGAGAATTGCAGGAGAGAAAGAAAACTTGATATTTAGCACAGGGGCTCCTGTCATGCATCAATCTACATCAAAAGAACTGGAGGCTTCCGGCCCGCCCCCCTGCTCACTGTCTGAAGTCTTCACAAGCCTCAGACCACTCTCAGCTAAAGGAAATGTGCAGAAGTGTATTTTTCACAGGAATTAACTCTTTCAGCCAAACAGGCACATTGGGTTGCTTTAGGTCCCTTTCCATTCCACAGGGGTGTTCTATTTTGTTATCACTTTGCAAAATCAACCAATGTTTTGCAGGTTAAAAAAAAAAATGCATTGCATCTTCGTTGCTTTTTTTTTTTTTTTTTTAATCTGTGGAGCAAGAAAGATGTGACTGCATTTTTATTTGTGGTCAATCAGCGTAGATGAATATGTGGTAAATGTTGCTGAGACTGTCACCAAGCAAATCACCATGTCACAAGAAATATTATTAAATTCTGTAATTTCTTTTTTCTGAGAGTAGTTTCTCTGTATGGAGTCAGAGAAAGAAAATTACATTCAATATTCACCTTAACTGAAAAGCAGTTGACTGTGGTGGCTGATAGCCTATAAATAGCAGATCTGTGACCTCATTCTCTCCCTTGCCCCCCTGCTTCCAGGCCCAAGTT
Organism: Mormoops blainvillei; assembly: GCA_004026545.1. Lineage (NCBI taxonomy): Eukaryota > Metazoa > Chordata > Mammalia > Chiroptera > Mormoopidae > Mormoops > Mormoops blainvillei. The sequence goes on along the minus strand of PVJD01005509.1, from coordinate 15,790 downwards.
GAATAGAAAATTGTCAATCATCTGGGGAATCTGGGCATATAGGCCAGCTGATTTGGGTAATTCTGGCCTGGCCCTTGTTTTTCTGTAGCCATTCAGGTACCACACCTCCATTTAAGAGAAAGCAGCCCACGTCTGCGTCTGTTGCTCTTTGCCTACATTGCCCAGGTAATTGAAGTTGTGTGGAAAGGGCCTAATGTGACCTTGGAAAACTGCTTAACCTTTTGGAGCCTCAGGTAATCCATCTGTAAAGTGAATATTGTAGCTGCCTCTCCCTTGTTTCAATGGAATGCTTTGAGAATTGATTAGATAGTGTGCATAAAGCAAGTTGACCTCCTGAAGAAGGAATACAATGTATGATTTTATTTCTGGGCTCAAAGCTCTTTGGCCAGGCCTCTCGAGTACAACGTGGTCATTATCTGTGCTTTTGGACTGCCTGGAGAGGAAATTCACACCATTCAGGGAAAAACAATCCACTCCAGTTTCTAAATGGTGGGGATTGTCTATCTATGGAGCACAAATTCAACAGATGGTTGCCAACCTTCCACTTGATTTTGTGGCTCTTTAAAGCGTGTTCATTAAAACTTTAACTTGCAGACAGCTTTGCACAGACTTGGACGGATGTGTGAATGACAGTGATAAAATAGATACAGTCTATATGAAACATGAGGGTCTTATATCTGATTCTTAGAAGCAGTTGTTAAGTTAGCAGGTAAAATAATAACAGGGTTACTTTATCAGTAATAAGAAGTACTTAAATTGTCTCCCATGTGTTTGCGAATCTCCAACGTATGCCGAAATTTTGGAAAATGATTAATAAGTATATTTTGCAGAATTCGAGCACAATTATGTTTTATGTTTTAACTATTAGATTTATGTTGACTCTCTTTATTCAAGTAATAACAATAATAATTAATAAAATTTATTACACGTAAAACTTGCAGAAGATGCAACGTAAACCTGAGCCCATGTTTTGGAGAAACAGAGACCAAGTCTGATTTGGTTTTTGTTTTGTAATCTTTACAGAGATGTCTAATAGCATGGGCTTTTATCTTAAGGCTGACATAACAGCTCTTTCTTTCTCCCTTCTGTGGGCATGCAGCATACATGTATTCACTATTTAGCTTGTGGAGTTTTCATTTATTTAGCAAATGCTTTGCTTTGCTGAACATTTTCACTATTTCCTTGGACTATTTTGTTGCAAGAAATAAATCTGTTCTTTAAATGATTTATTTCTTTTTCTATCAACCTGGGAAACAAAATAAAATTGACATTCTCAGAAAACAGAGGTGCTGTAGAACTTGAAAACATTTACTATGAAATAAAAAAATTGTGTTTACTTAGAGCTCAGTTTCTGTTGAAAAACAAACATCACAGACCCTCAGAAAAAGAAAAGAAGCCCCCTGCTGACACATTCTCTCATTGATTGATGATGTTGTCTTGGCAGAGCAGCTACAGAAATGGCAATCAGGGAACAAACGGATTGGGTTTTATTCAATAAAATACCTTTTAAAAGAGAAAAGCAATCTCAGATTTCAAGGAATTGCATTTGAAACAGGTGAAACATAATTGTGTGAGTTTACTCTTTGAAAACAAAGAAAATGGGGTTATACCTTGGTCTCATACCGATGACATCATTCTATTTGAAGGACACCAGGCCACACTGTAATGTGTGACATTATGTACTGAGAGCTACATACGAATGGGAGCATGGCTTCTCTGTTTTCTACTGACTCATATAAGCCTGGCATTGGCCTGAGCCAAGAACTGTATACTATGAGGGGCACCGGGGTTGAGATGTGGGCTAAGCATAGTTAAGGTTAATGATATATACTTACTGTGGGCCAGGCAGAGTGCATTACACATGTCAACCCCATTTATCTTCAGGTTGGCCCTAGGATAGTCTCTCTTATACAGATGATGAACTGGTACAGAGTGGTTAAATCATTAGCCAGTGATCACACAGCTCTTAAGAGTAGGGCAGGGCTTTAAACGTTGGTAGTTTGATTCCAGAATTCACCTCTTAATTCTTAGATTTATGTTGACCCTCTTTGTTTATTAAAATATCAACAATAATAACATATAAACCTTTATTATATTGAAACTTAGTATAAAGATAATTTCTGAATTGTCACATTGTTTTCATTATTTTTATTCTCCACTTTCAGGCATTCTCAAATTTTTCCTGCTTTCTATTTCTCCAGTGGGTTCTTTTATTTTATTGTCATATTTTTTCGACCATATGAGACACAATTTAATTTAGTTCATGAGCACTTTCTTTTTGGTTGCTCTAGGAGTTTATAAAATTACTTCAAATGGGTGTAAATTTCTCATCTATTTAGTTTTAACTTTTTGGGGGGGATGAATGGAATAACATGTCTTAAAGCCTGTTTACCAAATGGGATTTTAACTACTTATCTTGGTATCAGTGTTCTCCTCTTAGGTCTAGTATTTCTCAAGATGTTGATGGGATGCAGTGATGGATGTACCTTTTCAATATGGTGTCCCCTTTTCATCACTCCTCCCTTATTTAGGGGTTTCTGTTTATTTTTTTACTTTTCCATTCACACATTAGCAGCATTGTTTGTGATAATAAAAGGAAGTCACTTAAAAGCTTCCCAATCATTTATAAAACTCTAGCATTAGAGCTTTGACATACATAAAAGAGCATTTGTTTGGGGATTAAGTTTATGGGAGATTAAGACCTTTCCCTTAGGTCTTGACAGGATTTTATGGATGTGTGAGTGGACTCTTGGTCTTATTCTTAAACAAAACAAATTAGGGAACTCAGCCCTCCTCTACTCTTAAAGATTTCTAGTTCAATACCAAAACAATCTAAAGACCAGCACACTGATGACTTCGCAAAGCAGTAGTATCAAAACTCCAGGGCAGTGGGTCTGAAGCCTTTATGTCTTTGCAACCGTTTCTTCTATCATCTCACTCCTAATCTTTCCTTGGCCCCAGGCCGTTGAAGTGGAATCTTCCCTTAAATTTTGTCTGCCAATCTGAACCAAGAATTTGCTCCACCCTTGCAAGATGGCATTGTCATTGGCAGCCTCAACACTTTCAGGGTAAAGACCCACTTAACAGAAACGAAACTTCATTAAATGAGAAAATAAGATTGAGTTGCCTCAGCTCCACTCATGTGAAACTCAACAGGCCTGCCCACCAGGCGGAGACTTTCCTAGAGCGCTGGGGGATGCGTCTGTGTGCCTTCCGTGTCTGTGTTCTAGTTACTCCACTTTTCCGCAGCAAAGTCTTTTAGCACAAGTGGTACCAAAGGATCGAATTTATGTTTGAAGTTCTGATAAAGATTCAGAGGGTGAACACAGTTAAAAATGAGTCATGTACCATGTACTATGATGATTGAAGAGTGGGTCCTCAAAAGCATTTTCTTCAGAGTGAGGTACATTTTATAAACCACCATTAGGAAGAGATACTGTTACTGAAATTTGTTAGAAAGCCAGAATAAAATTTAAAAATACAATAAATCTCTCAATGAGGATTTCTGGGAGCTGGACTCTTCTACAGGTTGCTCTTAAGTTTTCTGATTTTTCTTGTTTCTTTAAATAATGTACTAATATTTTATGGTTAAATTATTATTTTTTAAAATTAGTTGTTTTCAATATCTTAGTTTCCCTTTGGAACCGTATACATTGTTAAGACCTCCAGTTGTCTTAGGTACTTCTGTTTGGAGACAGTGAATGTAGACATTTCTTACAAGATGTTTCACAGAGAAAAAAGGAAAAAAGGTAGTAACTTGAAAGAGAATTATGGTCAAAGGAAAGTTTGATTTCAAATGAGGTTTAAATGAGAAGATATGGTCTTTTTTCTTCCTCTATATTTATTCAGAAATTAGTCCTTGTAGTCAAATGAGATGATTGTCTACTCTGTCCATGGCAGGCATTGGACTAGGCTCTTGGAACGCAGAGAACTTTCACTTACTTATATTCACATACGTTTGTAATGTGCCGCTTTACACAGTTTATTTAAAGTAAGAGGAATGAAAACTACATTTAAGATATCCTTCAATGGATCAAAGTTTACCAGAAGATAGATCCAGCTATAGAAAAATTGCAATACAATACGAGTAAGTGCTATTCCAAAGAGTTTACCAAAGCACTGTGGGAGCATAGTAGGTATGGTAACTATAACAACAATCTGTTGATTTTCACCTGCTTTTTCTCATTGATTCCTTAAAATTTATGCAATTCGATGACATGCCCCAGGAGAGTCCTGGGCAAATGACTAAACACAAAATTAAAGTAACCAAAGCATTATCTTAGATACATAAGCTACATAATAAAGGAGTCCTGTTACATTTACTCAATCCAGGGACAATAGTGTGTCCGAATCCCCATAAGGCAAAAGCACAAATAATCTAGAATCAATCTCTAAAAACTTTGAGCTTATTTATGAGAAGCAACTATGCCTCCAAATCTTGGGCATTTAAACAACAACTGTTCTCATCAGATTCTGCTGTTGTTTGCAGGGAAAATATATTTATCTTTGGAACTTTCCACCTCCAAGGGTGAAACTTGGGTGTTTATTTTCTTTACAGAAATAAAGAAAAAGAGGGAAGATGGGGAGATAATTGGGGTCTGATGAGTACAAATACTCTTTTGTGGTGTGTGTTCTTCAACAGAGCTTTAGTCTCTCTATTTTGAATTCATATGTAGTTATATACAGTAGTTATATGGATATATATCTGGTTATATGTGGTTAAGTTATGTGGTTATAGTTATATGTGGTTTAGGCCAGAAGATGAGGCAAAGTAGAAACATAGGAATTATCTGATTTCCTTTCCGACTTTGTCCCCAGCAAATGAATGTTTGCTTGAGGCTGAGTGTGAGCAGCTTTACGTGAACAGGTGAAGTCAAATTTTGTAGTCTCAGATAATAATATTTTGTGTTGTCCTAGTAGCTTTAAAAATATAGGTAAGTACATTTTATATTACAGCTTTTCCTATACCTTCTGTTAAAAGTAAATTCATGCTGAGTTTTGGCAAATTTGTCTTTTATTTTATTCCTGCAGGAGTATAAATGATAAAAAATTTTAAAATAGGAAATCCAGAGGTTTTTCAGTATTCCCTTCTTAGGCGTCCATTGCAAAGGGATCCATTGGCAAATTCATATAATATCACAGTAACACAGAGACCAATGTCTTCCTGAGTACCTGCTTTCTCTCCTGATACAAAGAGTTAATCACAACTTTTCTCTGGATGAAATGATGACAGATGTTACCAAAATGTCCCTATTTGTTATAAATTAGTTCTTCTACACACACAGATGTGAAATATAGCAGAAACACTTCTTTTGTTTGGGAGGGAGCTCAAGGTGGCTGAAATTCAGTAATTATCCAAGTCCAAGCTAAGAATTGGGCAGCATTTTTCAAATTCCAGAAGGAATCGCTGGGAGGAGGGAGTGGAGAACTGGCCAGGAGAGTGAGAATCGTAACTTGGGGGAGGGGAAGAGAAAGACCAGCTTTTTATACCCTCTTCTTTTATAGGAAAAAAGAGCAGCCAGCAGAAACTAGATGAAGATCAACATGGGGTGAGGGTGGAGGGGCTAGCAACTGCTGAGACAGTCAATAGGCAGATTGTTCATCACACATTGCCAGAAGATTAGCTGAGCAAATGCACAGACAATGCTGATTAGCGACTTGAAATGCATCAGTTCTTACTGGGGAGAACAAAGACGGTCCAGATCACTGCCCCACAGCCTACGTGCAATAATGGAACCCAGCTATGCTCAATGTAATGTTTAGAGCTGAGAAATGTGAGCAATGTGTCTCTCTGTTTGTACTCACTAAATTTCTCTCATCTCTGGAATGCCCTCAAGAGATACATATCTTATTTCTACCATGTTCTCAGGGGACAGTAGTTTTATAATCACACTCCCACATATTTCAGCCCCTTGTGGGTTATGCATTTCTTTCCACTTAATCTGAGAAGGCAGATATTGAATTGTCACAATTTGTCCTCCTTTTTTTACACTGACCTTGCAAACACAGGTGATCATAGTGGGAAACCATTTTTAATTACTCTCAAATTTATTATTTACTTGCATAAAGAACTGGTACCAGCAGTTATAACTATATTAGAATATTTTAAAGTTATAAAATAAAGTAGAAAATATTTGTCTTTTATCCTTTCTATGAATATTTTTCAGACAAAGCCTATGTATTGTGTTTTATCTTGATCTCCTTTCTTATTATGAGTCCAGGGACCTGTAGCACTTTTATTCCGTCCCCATCCTTGAAAGTTTTGGTCTGGACACCTAGAAATACAATATGACCTTGTGTTGGCACTAATTCTAAAAAACTGGAAATATGTGTAGAACATTTTTTACTTTATACAATATTACTGTACCCATCAAATACAACCTTTTTGTATGACTGGTATGATAATTAAACTTAATAATAGCATCTCCCTATACAATTTCTGTACATCTATAAAAATAACAGTGTTATATATAGATTTGTGTTATTCCTTATTAGAAGCCTTTCTCTCCCCTAGATAAAACAGCTTTACTTCAGTCATAATGCTATTAAGAGGATTCATCGAGGAGAAAAGCACTGTAAGGCTGAAGTGTCTTTCACAGTACTCACGGACATTTTATACCTTATTTGGTTTGCAGTTTCTCTCTCTTTTGTTCTTTCTTTGTATTTTTAATGCTCAGCCCTCTCTTACTTATTCACTTAACACCTGATTAAGTCTTACAGTCTTCTCTACATTAGGGAAATGATGACTAAAACTTCAGAATATTTTATAGGAATAATATTTTCTTTTTTCTTTCTTGGCAGTTAATCATGCCACAGTTAAAATATAAAACATATTAGAAGGGGTTTTTTGCACCAAAAATAAGAGATAACAGATTGCCTACAATAATATATAAAGAACTCCCACAAATAAATATTTTAGAACAACATACTCCCCCAAAATACATTGATGAAAGCAAGCAATGGCTAGTAGCAAACGATTCAGAGATGAAACGCAGTAACCAACAAACATAAAATATTCACACTAGCATTGAAAACCTTTGTTAAAGACAGACTGAAAATCAGTCACCAAGTTGACGAAAATGTTAAAAGATGGATAATATCCAGTGCTGGCAAAGATATAGAGAAGAGAATAATAGTGTAATTTGATAGTACTTTGATTTTATGTAACTTGACAATATCTATTAAAATGTAAAACTGTATACTCTTTCATCCATTAATACTATTTCCAGAAAGTCATTCTACACAAAATTCACATGCGAGCATCAATGGTTCCCCTCCCCTCTTTAAAGAATGTTTACGGTGAGGCAGTTAACTGATATAATTGATGTTACATTCACAACATGGGATATTATGTAGTTGATGATGTCCTAACAGAAATATCTCCAATGTACTGAATCTCAGGATAGGAAAAAAAAAATGAGTCTTAGAAACATAAACGTTGAATAATCTCATATGTGCGAAAGAAAAGGAAAAACATCTACCTCTCCATGTGTGAAGCTACAGCTAATATCTGGAAGGATAACGTGAAATTATCACCCAGTTAACTCTTGGAGAGTAATAGGGTTGTAGCAGAGGAAGACGAGCAAGGAATTACTAAATTGTTCTAGATTTTTACAATTATGTTGCATTCTGGTAACACCAACCAATAAAATGAACACACTTCAAGTTTATTGATTAGTTAAAAATTAAGGTAATAAAGATGTTAGTTAATAGAGGTCTGCAGAAAATATGCTCCAATGAATAAATAAAAACAGTATACTATCTGCAAAAAGATTGTCCTACAAAGTTCTGCTAAAATGCTAATCTTGAAAATGTAAAATAGTTTCCCATTGAGATTGATGTATTAAGGAATAATTTGAGCATAATACAAATTTTGTGTTTCTTTATGTGTGATTTCGTTTATGAGAAACGGTAGGTAAATGTAGAGATTGGCAGCGAGCTCCGCTGAGTCACAAGGAAAACACAAAATGCATGCACCTACATACATGCCTCAAACATCTACCATCCATCCAGTTCCCTGTGCGGATTATGAGTCACACCCATATACATCTGCTGTTATAATTTTCTATCTGATTTCGGGTAACTATTCTTTCACCACTTCATAGTAACTCAAAATTGAAACTCTCCACACTCACTTCCATAAGCAAACTTTTTATTTTTTAAGGTAAGGCGTCATATTTTTGGAGTATTTATAGATCAGTGAACTATTTAACATGTGCAAACTTATACTACTGTTTTTATTAGATTCCTAATTGCATTATTTTTAATGTGTCATTGGACACATTATCCAGCACTATTCCCCCACCCTCTGTTACTTTTCTTGTACAATTTTACACAGAGTGTGGGGCAAAAGGAGTCTTACAAATGTGAGTACATGCAACACAGAATTTACTTTTGTATTATTATTTATTAATTATTGTATTATTTTCTGTACAATCAACTGTAATCCTACTTTTGCCCCACTGCAGTACAGCACTTTTTGGATGTGGATATGTCACATTATTGTAGAACTGATTGTTCTCTCTGCGTGATAGACCAGTGAACCTTGGAGCCTGGTACTTTGCTTTGATGTGAGTCAATGAGTGGCATTTTTGGGAGAAAATTATCCATCTTCCGAGCAAAGGCACAAAGTGTCTTTCTTTCAGATGATCTTTTCAAGATGTTTGAGCAGACAGCCTTGGCACTTAGAAAAATGGCCTCCTTCTGGAGCAGGGGCGAGTCTGCTGATGGTGTTGGAAGACACAGAAAGTATTTCCCCCCCAGAGCAGGTATGCTTACTGCCCAGCATAAAAGATTTAGGGCCCTGTGCTCAGGATTTTCTTTCTGAGACCAACTGTTTACTGGACCCTCTTTTTATCACCCTACAGGAATTGAGGCTTGGAGAACTAGTGTAAAAATTAGAATTCTCTGGTTGCTGCTATTGTTTTGAGTAATAAATTTTCCTTTGTTTTTGACTCTTTGGTTTCTGTCTCTTGTCAGCATCCATGAAACTGTGCCAGATTAAGAGATTGATGTGCAAGTACTAACTATCACAGACCCTTCACAGTTCTTGACAACATCCTGTGGGATGTCGGAGTATGACCAGTATCTTCATAAAATTATCATTCAGTATAGTTCAGGACCTTATTGCCAAGACAACAATCATTAACACTATCTTTTTTCACTTTAAAGGATGATGCATCCGATAACAGGAAATAAAGGGTGTGTTGGAGGCCTTTTGAACTAAGCACTTCTTCAGTGGTCAAAAAGTTGGGTGGGGAATATTTCTTGTTTTCATTTTACTTGACTCAGTGAATAACTCTGTGATCATATTACCTAAAATGGGAATTATTTAGGTTAATATAATTTTGCTATATGTAATTGATTATTTTTGTAATTCTTAGAAATAACTTATCATTTATTGAAATGTAAATATTGCTGCTACAGTTCCCTTTATCTGATCAAGCAATGTATGCTGAGTTTCTGTCCTATAGAAAGCACGGTGGGGGATATAAAAATAAATAAGTACTTTCTGTGCTTTCAGAAGTTGGCACTCTAGTACAGGAGAGAAAACAAAAGGAAACATAAACTTTATGCAAGACAGACAGTGTTAACTCCAACATGAGGGAAAATAAATAAAGGATTATGGGTGTTCTGACTCAAAAGGGATGGGAGAAGGTGGGATTTAATGAGGAAGGAGAACACTTGAAGGGAGGGAAAGTTTTTGTGTGAAGGCAGGAAGGTTAATGGACTAGTGGAAGAAAAACCTGGAAGGAAGAATTGGGACTGGATTTCCAGTCCTAAAAGGTCAAGAATGGTTAAGAATACTTATTTCATTGATTTTAAGACAGAAATGTTTAAAACTAGAAAACCCCTCTAACTCATTTAATAATCTATGGTGGTTTTGCAATCTTTGGAATTTTACCATTGCTCTAAGTCAGGTGGCAACCCTTACATATCTGTATAAAACTTTTTTTTTTTACACTCTGATAAGATCAAGGAAAGTCCAGAAAAAATCCATTTTAGATCAACGTGGGTATATTCATGTGGTTGCAGGAAAGTTAGAGTCTTAAAAAATGTAACCTTTAGAATTTTGGGGCCAATCTTCTGGCTAACATAGTTTTAAAAACCATACTCTTTGCCAAGTATTAAATGACTATTCTTTGCTAGCTTAGTGTTTAGGATTTAATTCATTATCATATTTAATTCTTGCAAAATTTCTGGGACAGTGGTCAGCTCCATTTTATGAAAAAGGAAAGAAGGGTTAAGAAAAGTTTTGTAAGTAGTGTAAGGTCACAGAGGCAGCAACTAAAATTTGACATTAGGTAGTTTGAGGATTTAAATCTACTTCTTAGTTACTCTCAGAAGTAGTCTGTTCATTATGCAGTTCCTCTGGGAGCACATCTTTGCTTAATCATACGCAGGAATGGTGAGCTTTCCTCGTCCTAGGGCAGCACACTCTCCTGATCCAGGGAGGAGGTGACAGGGTGTCAGAGAAGGCATCTTTGAAAAAATAAGTCTTGGATCTAAGATTGGTCATCTATTTTGATGTTCATTAAGATGAAAATATTTACTATTTTATGTATTTACATTTATTAATACTTTTACATATTAATTAAAAACTTGACAGAGTTGATGCAGAGAGATGCATGGTGAAGCCCCCAGGCCATTTACCTACTGAAAGAATAACCATCACATGAAATTTCAACAGCTTCTCTTTAATGAATATTGATAAATCAATTTAAAAGTTAGAACAAGTAGCTTTACAGCTACTTTATTTTTTGCATTATTTTAAATTGATATATAAGAGGGTTGGAGCCCAGAGAGGTTGAATGATTTGCACAAAGTCACACAGCAAGGCAATACAGAATACATATTTCCTAAATATGCTTGAATATCCAATGCTAAGCAAAGCACACCTGTCATCACTCCTGTTACAGAACAAGTTTTGTCATGTACTGGCAGATTGAATTGTTAAATTTTGACTAGAGTTCTAAGAAAGATCTGCTTTAATTTTTACAAACCAAAAGCAGTCCATCCTTCAAATTCCTTTTTCCATTCCTTCTAGTGTTTAAAATATATCGTGCATTTGCTTTTCATCATCACTTTTTTGTTTTACATCAAAATCAACTCTGGGATTAGATTGTCCCAGGATGACCTTACAGAAAATCTCAGTGTTCAAATTAGAACCTTTTTCACTTGAATGTAAGCTTTGCTAAAAAAAATAATAATAATTTTGAGCGTGAAGTGAGATGACTTATTTTAGGTGTCCGTAAAAGGAAAGAAGTTATCAAGAGGCAATGGAGTAAGAGCCCAAATTGAAATATGAGTCAAGATATTGGATTAGAATGTTTCCAAGTGGGTGAAATGAAAAAAAATAGGACAATGTGCTGGTAAGCACTTCAAATTTTATTTGCTAAAATATTCTTTTGAGATTAGGGCTGTTTTAGCTTTAACTCATAAATATTATTCTCCTAGCTAAGTATTTTTGTTTTATGTTGTACTCAACAGTAAAACCTTGAAATTTTCAACTTTATATGAAGAAAAATCAGATGATTAGAGCTACTTCTGTATCTTTTCTCTGAATTTGACTAAATTTACTATGATGGGTTTGTCAGTTGTATAAAAAGGATTGGTTCAAATGGTTTTGGACATTTTACAGTTTGTACTGAGCTTGAACCATGTGTTATTTTCTTAACCTGAAAATTATGTGCTAGGTTAGGATATTCATTTGGAACATATTCAACATGAATAAATCAGGCCAATTTTAATTTTAGAGGAATTAAATTTTAGGTTGCTTGACTAATAACCATCATAATTAGAACTAGTCATCATAGAACCCATGATATGTGAGGGAAAACAGTATGACAGCATGTGCACGGTGTATCAGGCTGATTCATAATCATAGACCCGAAAATTCTCAGTCATAATTGAGAAAACATTGTCTCTTTGATATTGCCATTCCTCTAAAAGATGCTCTGATATCATAATTAGATAAGATTAATGTATTCTTTTTTATAGGAGCTAAAATATTGACAAGCATTTTAGGAAAGTAGCATCTTCTTGAAGAGTTGAATTCATCTGTGTGACTTTGTTATATATGTATTTAGTGGGGAGAGAAAAGGGGACAACTGTAACCAAACAACAATAAAAAATTTTAAAAATTAAAAAAAAACCATAAAAAATAAATAAAAATAAAATAGGGCCTGGAAGTACTGACAACTATATACGTATTTTAGATTTATTAGAAAAGATTTACCCTAACCTGTATCACTTTCTCAGTGTGGGCACTGGGCAAAATTAAGAAATTACATTTAAAAATGATATAAGTATAAATAAAATATGAGATTTAAATATAAATAAATATGAGATAATATTGTATGACATATATGATATATTATCTGATGATATTATTTCAAACATAAACTCCCTCTCATTTTTTTTTCCCGTTTGGGAACCTGAAGTTTAGAACCTTTTTGGAACACAGACATATCAGGAAAGACTGACAGTGGTTTGATTTGTATGAGGATTCTGTGTACACAGACTTTGCGGTTGACCTGATAAGGAGATTCTCGAAAGTGGATGACAATGATGGTTGCTCCTTCAACCACTGACATTTCCACCCAGGGATAGGGAAGTGACCGTGAGCTGGCTGTTTTCTGACTTGGCCCCTGTCAACTCCCAACTCCCCAAATGGCCCCTAGAAAATCCTATTGCATATCAAACTTACATTTTTTAGACTTACATCTGCAAAGGGAAAGTACCACCTTGACAGAATCTTAGGAATGCCTTAGAAGAAGAAAGTCAGGAGAGGATATTTCTAGTAGCTAGAGCGTTGGGCAGAATGATTTCGTGGTATTTCAAGGGAGTGAACTGGCTGGGAGAAGGCAAGATTTATAATATTGTACTAGCTCTGGTTTGGTGGGCACAGAGAAGTAAGGATTTTGAAGAGCACTGTTTTAGGTACTAAGTAGATATTCAACAATGAAATAAAACACCAAATAACCACTAAAACATGTTCAGGAATATAATCAAAGTAATACAAATTTGAGTACATGCTGACAAACTTCTTGATGAACGAAGTGTTAGCTGTAATAAGTAATTGATTGTTATGGATTTATAGTTTATCTTCCAGGAGCAGTTGTTTTCTGAAGCAAGCAGCGAAGTTATCTTTGCTTGTTCTCAGTGATGTGTAACACAGTTAACATGATACTGAGGTAGAAATTTCTGTGTGATGATCCAAGTAGTGTTTCGGTTCTATCTCCTTATTGGTCATTCTTCAGTCTAAACTGGAAGATAGCTGGGTATCATCTGGGGACAGGATAGATCCAGATCTGAGCCACTGCTTAATGTATAGAATTTCTGATGGTGCCTGATTCAAGCTTTGTAGTTGTCAGATTTTCTGGTTCTTTAGTGGGGATATTATTTGTTGGATCATATGTTAGGTCTGCAAAGCAGCATTTAAGGCCTTGTTGGCGATCACACATTTGAGAATTGCAACAAAAACACTAAGAGGAGAATTATGATCATCATTTGTAGCACATTTCTAAGCCAGGAGCCAAGAGCTCTCAAATAAAACAGAAGAACTGATTCCATTGCTAATCCAAGGACTTGTATACTCACATAAGGGATATGAGGGAAATCACCTTATGTCATGACTTTGTTGTTTCCAATATTATTCGTAGTATACCTGTAAGATAGGGAGGGATGGAAATGTAGCCGTCTTTCCTTAAGACAGCACATATTCCATCTGGAGACCTCAGTGTTTGAAGTGGCTTTATTTTGGCTACCACTGTGAAGTTTTCCTGATCCCCTTGACCTTTAAGGTAGGCAGAATAAAGGTCGATCTCCTAATTCCTGAAACCTGTGAATATGCTATGTTACATGGCAAAGGAGGACTAACATTGCAGATAAAATTTAGGTTGCTAATCAACTGACTCTATCATGAGGGATTTTTTTTTTTTAAATCCAGGAGGGCCCAATATAATCACTAAGCTCCTTATAAATCAAAGAGTGAAGTGGAAGAGTCAAAGAAGGGGTGGTGACAGTGGATGCAGAGGTCAGAGTGATGTTATCACCGGTTTTGAAAGTCAAAGGAGACCATGAGCCAATGACAAGTACCTCTGAAGCTGGAAAAGCCCAGGAGATGAAGCTTCCTTCAGAGATGTCCAAAGAGCTGCATCCTTTCTGACACCTGGTATGTAGCCTAGTGAAATGCATTTTGGACTTCTGAGCTGCAGAGCTGTAAGAGCATACATTTGTGTTGTTTTAAGCCACAAAGTTTGTGGTAATTTGTTACAGAAACAATAGGAAAGTCTCAGTGATGGTTCAGTTCACTTGCTATTTTCTGCAGAATAGCATGCATAACTTTTCCCACTTTTGAGGCCTCTTGAAAAAAAATAAAGACTATTTAAGAAAGTAGAAAACAGTCCAGATTTCCTTTCAATGGCTAATGTTTTAACTTAATTCAAGGCCCAGTTTTTGTCTTTGAATTGAATTTTGTCAAGAGCTTTTTTCTGGAATTGGGAAATTCATAGGCTAAAAGGACCCTTGGTGATATCAGAGGCTATACTGAAAGGCGGTGTCAGTTTACCAAGATAACAGTGCTTGTCCAATTTGCAGGTAATAGGAAGAAACTGTGTGCAACAAATCTAATGTCAGAAGACCACACAACAGTATGTTTTATGTGGCTTTCAAAGAGCATTATGATATTTCAGTGCCTCTCATCTAGTGTAGTCCTATACCAGATGATGAATGTATAGTATAGAGATTATCAACTAGAAATTTAGAGTACAGCCTAAGTAATATGGCTTTTGCGTAGATCTACAAAAGTGAGATAGCTTCCGAACATACACTGTCTGTACCCTAGCTCTTTACAGAATCAGGCTTCTGTACAAGTTATGCAAGGGTTGTTTCTGTGGAACTTCTTTTTTTAGGTTTGACATGATAATGGATTTTAGATTTTCATCTTTCTAGACTATTGTATATGCTGTTTTTAATTTTAAAGTTTCTTAGTGCCTTAGTCCAGTCTCTAAGGAAACAGTTTCATTTACAAGTTACTCTTATTAAAGGAACCTGGTTGACACCTAGGAAAATGACCACAAACTCAACAGTCATTTTGATTGTTTTCTGCCAAATCACAAGCAAACTGTAGTCAGACATTGAATTTATACCAGTGACTGACTAAGAATGCCAAAAGCAATATTAAGCATAGAAACCTCATACATTTCAAAGTTAAGAGGTAGCAAGTGCCTGTTACAAATCCACAACCTTAAAACTGCTAAGAGGAAAGGAAACAAAAAATAAGGCATTCAGGTTGGGGTGTGACAATCTGTGGCTCTTGTTTGTGGGTCTCGCATAGAAGCTGTCATCTTTATACAAACGTTTTGAGTGAAGCTTTCTCTTCCCAAATGGCATCTGCTTTGGAGGATTCCTAAGAATGTTTCTGGTTGGAACATGATTCAAAGAAGATGCTTGTGTTTTCAATTGAGAAATATGAATGTAAGAACACCCTAGAATTTTACTATTTGTGAGTTGTTAACAATACTTGATGGGGCCTTATCAGATAAACAGAATGTTCTTGTTATGAAAATTTTACTTTGTAGCACACTGCTAAGTTTGTCTTTTATTATTTATAAACCTTTGAATTAATCTTATGTCGTTTTACATATGTTTAGATGTTATACAGCTATGCAAATAGATGACATTGAAGCTTCTAATCTTATCTTTTAAATATAATTTATCACCTTTATATAATCAGTATGTATATATCATTTTAACATTATCATTTCAATAAACTGGAACAATTCCC